>JAASGA010000361.1:0-22048 GCA_023334105.1 Globisporangium nodosum
ATCCAGCCGTCTGCAACGTCCGTCAGCTGCCGTGCGTGCAGCCACTTGACCATCTCCAGGTCGCCGCTCATCGCGCAGAAGCGGACACCGCCATTGAGGGTCTGTTGAGGCGTGCATCCCTGGTTAGCGAGGAACCTCGCGACGTCAAAGTGTCCGAACGTAATCGCGTTGGCCAGATGCACAGACTGATCGTTGCGCTCTCGCTCGAGGTTCCTTGAACCCCCTAACTGACGCTGCAGCTCGTAAAGCCACTGCATGATCTCGAGGTGTCCATGTGTCGCGGCTGTGGTCAGCAGATCCCCGATGACATCAGCCGAGGTCTTGAAGACCGGCTCGAGCCACTGCAGCACGTCGAGATGGCCGCCTCGGACTGCTTTCTCGGCCAAGTAGCTCGTCGGACGCACGCTCGGGTATTTCTCGAAGAGCCACTGTAGCACTCGCAATCTGCCGCAGCTCGTGGCTTCGACCACCGCCTTCACCGGGATCACGCTCGGGCAGTACTCGTTGCAGATCCAGCGCACGACATCCAGGTTGTCGTTGCGCGCTGCCGCGACGAGTCCTTTGCCCGTCAGAAGCACGCGGTAGAACGGGTCGGCTCCCGATTCTTCGCGCGCTGTCAGCCGCTTGAGCATCCGGACGCCGAAGCCTTGTTCGCAGGCGCGCTCGACGCTCCAGCGGTCAGGGAAAACGCAATCCAGGAACGCACTCACGAGCTCCACGACGTGTGGCACCGCTCCGATTTCGTTCCCAATAAGCCAGAGAAGCGCCGCAACACGACGACAGCGCCTGTAAGCGGCTCGAGCGGCGTCTCAACTGGAGCGTTCGCCTCCAGTCTGCGCTTCTTCGCCGCTCGGGGCGACGTCATGGGTCATGCACAGCACGATCAGCGAACCCGATAGTGCAATAAATGCAAGTACCGTAATCGTACGATTAGTGGACCGTAGTCCTGTTACTTCACTCTCCGATTTTTCACCCAGATAATTTGAGACCTTGTTACATGTGCGAAAACTGTGGATTCGATACCAAAACTGGTCTCCATCCGATACCAATCGTGATGAACGAATCATCGCATGTGCTCTCGACTCCGCCACGGACCGAGCACATTAATGGTCCTTGGCCGTCAAGAGGGAGGGCGGGCTTTAGGCATCACCAATGTGGCTGGTCGGTGTCCTCTCGTGTCGCCTCGATGTTTGGTGGCGCCTCTTGGTCAGTTCGAGACTTTCTCCTCTCACAGAAGCGGCTTGCTGCTCTGCAATATGCGAGCGCCGAGAGCGCTGCTGCTCGCGTGGCTCGGTGCTGTAGCCGTATCGCAGTCGTCCTCACAAACGGTTGCACCAACTCCATCGGATGCACCAGCACCATTGGATGTACCAGCACCAATGGATACGCCGACTCCGACCACCTCGCAGACGGATACGCCAAATCCAACCACCTCCCAGGAGAGTTGCCATGCGTGCGCAGCGACACAGGAGTGCTCTCGCGCGTACCAGGGCGAGCCGGGGCAGTTCTGCGGGACGTGGACGAACCTCGAGACGCAACTGCAGCAGCTGTGTTGCTGTCCAGTGGAGAAGCAGTGCGGGATCACCGACTCATCCTGCCGTTGTGGAGCGATGGGACCATGGTACGTGGGGCTCCTGACCATCCTCGCGATCATCCTGATCATTCTTGTCGGAGTCGGAGCTTGTGTCTACTGCTGTATCCGCCGGATAAAGGAGTGCATGGCACCCAAGCCGGGCACTGTCGGGAGTGCGGCTGTGTCTCCGAAACGCAAGACCAGAGGCGGCGACGCGGACGGCGGCTGGGGCTGGAACCTCGGCGATGGGGACGGCGATGGTGGGTGCGACGGCGGTGGTGGGGGCGACGGCGACTGAGACCCGAGGCGGACTTGGATCCTCGGATATGAACGTGCTTCCTTCTTCACGACCATCCATTTCCATCACGTGAAGTACCAACTCAGTGCTGCATCAATTCGTAATCGACACTAGCTCCCGCCCCACGTCCTTCGATGCCTGACATACTCTGTCCACTTCCAAGCAGAACATGAAGCAGCGTACCATTGTCTGTTGCCCAAGAGGGTGGCGATCAAAACGAACAGATGAGCTCCTTTCAACCGATCATCTCGATCGAGTTGTCAGTGTCGAAGTGGATGGGGACTCGGGGACGCTGGCGAGCAGCGCGCGGAACGAAGACTTGGCCCTCGCGGTTTTCACGGTGGACGTCACGCTCGTGCGCTTGTGGACAGCGACGCGGTGGCCGAGATTGTCGAGGAGCAGGAGTAGAAGCGCCGGCATCACCGCGAGCAGATGGCCCGCTATCGACGCACGAAGTAGTCGACGCTCGAGAGCATGCGGGTCGAGGAGAAGGTGCAGCAGTACTTCCGCCGCTGTCCAAACTTGCGGAGGTGCTGATAGCGAAGAAGCGTCTGCGCCAAGAGCCTCGCACTGCACAGGCGGTGAGGTGAGCTCTAGTACTTGGAGCAAGTGATGCGGAGCACGAACAGCAAGAGCTCCGAAAACCAGAGCGACGAAGAGACGGCGAGTCTCGAACTCGCAATATTGCGATCGACCAACAGACTTCATCATTTTTGAACTCGGCTGCACGCTTGTTCGGCTCGATAATCTTCTTCTCCCCTTGTGGGTGCTCCGGACCAACACTGAATGGCGTTTGCCTGCTCGAAGAGTGTGTTCGTGACCAGCAACTCTAAGCGTCACTGGAAGCTGTTGTTGAGTGTCGATGATGTCAGATGCCCGTCGTGCGGTCGAAGCGTTCGATCTCGAACAGACTGGGAGTGACGAGGTCGAGTTCATCGCCCCTTTGTCTCCAAGTTCACTCAGTCCGCGTGCGGCACAAGCCCAAAGCAGGCGCCGAGCGAGCAAGAGTGGTAAAGCGAACCTGGTTCTCAAACCTGGTGCAAGTACCGACTTCTTCCATTCATCAAATCGTGACTTTCACTGTTTCCTACCTCCCCGTTCCTGAGGACACTTGCTTTTTTCTCTACCAGGTTTTTGATATCAAGCCCTCCCACTTTCCCACACTCCCTCTCATCACCACATGCGGCGCCAGAACTCGGTCGAGCAGCGCTACGCGGACGCGTTCGCGAGCGCCGAGCGCGGCCAGCAGCTCGAGCGCGCGAGCGACGTCGACGCCGGCGCGTCACTCGAGGCGGTCGCGGCCTTTGAGCACGCGATCGCCACGCTCAGTCGCCTCGCGGTCGTCGAGTCCGCCGCTAAGCGCGCGCTCGTGCTCGACGCCGTCGCGGGGCTGCGCGAGCGCGTGATCAAGGTCGAGCGCTCCGCGGCGTACGCGCTGGCGCGCGCCATGCAGCAGCACGCGGGCGCGCGCGAGCTGGAAGCCTCGTCCGAGTCCGACCCAGAGCAGCTCGCGGACGCGTTCTTGAGCGCCGCGGACTGGTATATGAAGGCGCTCGCGGCGCTGCCCGCGGACGACGAGAGCGGCGCGCGCGGCGCGGTGACGGAGCAGATCGAGTTCGTGATCGGGAAAGTGGAGCAGCTCAAGAGGTCGAAGGGGGAGGTGGGAGGAGGAAGCAGCCGCGTGACGACGTCCCACGCGCTCATGAGCTCGGACGCGTTCCTGCAGTCGCGCGTGAGCTTCTCGTCGCTCGAGTGGCCCGAGCCCCCACCGCTGGACTTGCTGGAAGAGATGGAGGAGCTGAGCATCCCGGAGGACGAAGCGGAGCTGGAGATCCCGGTGATGACGTCGACGTCGACACCGGAGAAGAAGGTGACGGCATCCAAGCCACTGGGCGCGGCGTACACCCCGCAGGAGCTGGATGTGCTACGGCGCTCGTCGCTCATCAACGGCCACCTCTTCGTGCCGTGGGTGGACGACCTCGACTCGCTCGAGCAGTTCGAGGACCTCACACCCGCGCTCTTCAAGGACCCGGACGGCGAGCTGCCGCTCTCCGCCAAGCAGGTCCGCAAGGGCGCGCAGTGGATGCGGCCGAGCGCGTTCGCGGCGCTCTGCGGCCAGGAGCCCGTGATGGTCGCGTCCATCAGCCCGCAGGTCGTCAAGCAGGACATCGTGACCGACTGCTCGTTCGTGGCGTCGCTCTGCATCGCCGCCGCGTACGAGCAGCGCTTCCGCAAGCCGCTGATCACCAACATCGTCTTCCCGGTCGACGCGACCACCAGGCAGCCGCGGTATAACCCGAGCGGCAAGTACGTCGTCAAGCTGTGGGCGAACGGCGTGCCGCGCAAGGTTGTGATCGACGACTTGCTGCCTGTGAGTATGGCGACCGGGCAGCTGTTGTCGTCGTGCACGACGCGCGAGAACGAGCTGTGGGTGAGTCTGATTGAGAAGGCGTACCTCAAGCTCAACGGTGGCTACGACTTTCCGGGCGGGAACTCGGGCATCGACCTCTTTGCGCTCACCGGGTGGATCCCGGAGCGCGTCGCGCTCGCCGACCTGCTCTCAAACGCGCATAAGGAAGACCGGCTCTGGGAGCAGCTCAAGAGCGCGTTCCACTTTGGCGACTGCATCATCACCATGTCGACCGGCGACATCGAGCGCGACGAGGCGCGGCGCATCGGCCTTGTCCCGATGCACGTCTACGCGGTGCTCAACGTGTACGAGATCGTTCGCCGAGACGACGACGGTGGCGAGCGCAAGCAGCGGTTGCTGCAACTCAAGAACCCGTGGCGCAAGCTGAGCTGGAAAGGGCCGTTCTCGAACGCCGACACGGACCTCTGGGACAGCGCGCTCGGCGATGAGCTGCGAGCGTACCAGAAGCAGTTCTACCCTTCGAGCACCAGCGGCCGCAGCAGCGTTGCCAGCGGTCCTACTGCAGTGGACGGTGCTGCTGCCGACGAAGACGACGGTCTCTTCTGGATTGACATGGACTCTGTGAAGCGGTACTTCGAAAGCATCTACCTGAACTGGAACCCGGCGTTATTCCCGCATCGCGATGTGGCCCACGAGCACTGGCCGGTCGAGCTCGGTCCTGCGAACGACGCTATCACGCTCGGCTTCAATCCGCAGTACTCGCTGGCGTTCGACGCTCCGAGTGGCAACGGAACCGGACCGTCGTCGGCGACAGTGTGGGTGCTGCTCTCTCGCCACGTTCGAGTCGTGGAGCGAGACGTGGACCAAGCGACGCAGCAGTTCCTAACGCTGCACGTGTACCACGGAGAGAGCGGGAAGCGCATATTCTTCAGCCAGAACGCGCTCTGGCGAGGCGCGTACAGCAACAACCCGCACACGCTCGTGAGTCTCGACGTGGACCTCACCGCCGAGCAGACTCCGTCGTTCGTAAGTATGGGTGTGTGGTTGCTTCGTGTGTTGTCCGCCGTGATCACTGACGCTTGCTCCTGCTTCCTCACAGATACTCGTGGCGTCGCAGTACGAAAAGTTCGCGCCGCTGGACTTCACAATCTCTGTCTTCGCCACGTCGCGGTTCACGTTCCGCGGCGTCCAGCAGCTCATCAACGACCCATCGAGCAGCGCTGTGATCCGCGGAGAGTGGGGAGAGGGCACTGCCGGCGGGCGGCCGTTCTTCCCGACCTTCATGACCAACCCGCAGTATCACGTCCAGCTCTCGCCGACAGGGGGAGCGCCCTGCCGTCGGTTGTATGTGTTCCTGGAGGAGGCGTCGCTGATGAGCGAGAACGCAGCGCAAACCAGCGCGCCTGTGAACCTGCGCGCGGCACTGCACACAACCGACCGCGTGTGCGGGATCCCGGGCTCGTCCGCACCACCAACATCGACATCGAATCGACCGAAGGTGCTGAGCTCTGGCGAGTACCGTCCTGGGTTCTCGTTCGTCGAGATCTCGGGGGAAGATCTGGCATCCCTGCACGACTTTGTGGTCGTTCCCTCAACGTTCGAGCCGGGTTTCCACAGCGCATTCACGCTCCGTGTCGTGAGCGATCCCCCGAACGCAGTGTCTGTGAGCTGTCGCGAGGTGCCTCCTGAGGGCTATGGCATGGAAGTGACGACGATCATGGGCAGGTGGGAGTACCAGTCCGGCTCGGCGGCAGGCTGCTCCAACTACGGCTGCTACACATTCAACCCCAAGTTCCTCGTGCACGTCCCAAGCGACTGCGACCTGTTTGTGCGCCTCCAGGTCCCGAGGAACGCCACAACTACTGCAGCAGCGCCGGCCATCAACGTGTCCATCTTCGAGAGCACCGCGGAAGGGAACCTGCTGCTATCGTCGAACCCTAAGACAGCGTTCCGAGGTGCCTCGTCTGAGGACGGCGTGTACGCAGGCGGGAACCCGTCGGGTGTCGTGGCCAACAAGAACGGCGCACGCTTGCCTGCGGGCTGGTACATGGTGCTCCCGTCGACGTTCGACCCGCTCGAGTGCGGCTTCGAACTGAGGATCTTCTCGTCGGTTCCGGTGGACGTGCAGAGCGTGTGACGAAGCGTGTCGTGGTTTGAGTCGAGTGAGTGAATCCGTGCTGTAGAATGTGGTCTGTCGTCTGGTGCACAAGGCGCAGAACTGGACGCGTCGTCGTCGTGATGAAGCGACAACCGGACAGTTGAGTTTGGCACTTGAGCACGCTTCAGATCTGCTTGTACAGAGGAGACTCGTGTGTCGTTCGTGCTCGGAATCCGTCGGAGTGCTACCTACGGCACTTCCTGGCATGTAGGAGCGAGCACTGGGCTGGCAATAATGAGCTGGCCTCTGCCTGTGCGAGACTCCATCATCTCGTTAACCATGAGGCGCGCGCATTGCGACATTGCGACAGGGACAGCGAAAGAAGCCACACAACCGTCTCGACTCGCAACTGGCACATGGCGCCACCCTAACCGTGCAGTCGAGTCCGTGAAGCTGTGGCGTCGTCATTGCTCAACTCGAGAAGCGCCTCGCAGGACACTCGCACATTCCAAGCAACTGGTTCACTCATGTCGACACACGCGCAGCACATGGAACACCACTGCGCGGGGCCGGTGCTGGTCGAGCCGCCCGGAGCGATCGCGTCGCCCAAGCTCGACGGTGCAGGGCTGCACGTCGGGATCGTGTACACCCGCCAATGCGACGAAGTCGTCGACGCGCTGGTGACTGCGTGTCGCGCGGAGCTGCTGCTGAAGGGCGTGGAGCGCCCCAACATCCACGAGCTACAAGTCTCGCTGCCGTTCGAGATCCCGTACGCGCTGAAGCGCCTACTGGAGAGCGCGCCGACCAAGTTGGACGCGGCCGTCGTCGTCGGGTGCATGGTCAAGGGCGAGACGCTGGCGTTCGAGTTCGTCGCGGAGGCGGTGACGCGCGCAAGCCTCAAGATCGGCATGAAGATGAAGACGCCCGTGATCTACGGCGTGCTGACGTGCACGGACGAGCAGCAGGCGCGTGTGTGCGCCGGTCTCACGGAGGAGGGCAAGACGCGCACATGCAGCTACGGAGTCGAGTGGGCGCAGTCGGCGATCGAGATGGCGCACATCAACATCGAGGCCGTGCAGAGTATGGTCTCCAAGTGCGCGTGCGACTGCCACTGCCCCACCGGCGGCGACTGTACCTGCAACAGCCAGAGAGAGGAGAACTCGGCTCCGAGCAAGCACGAGGAAGGCCACGAGAAGCACGAGGTAACGTCGCTGGCGAGATCGGTGACTGAGTCGCTCAAGAAGGGCGAGTGTGGCGCGTGCGGGTGCGCACCAAGCAGCAAGTGAGTGAGAGCAGAAGGAGTGTGTTTGAGTTGAGAGTGTCGGCCAGCAAGCGCTCGACTCTCGATACATGGAGTTACGACAGTGGCAGTGTAGGTGTTCGCTATGTTCGTTCATTCGTTTGGTTCCAACGACTTCGTTGCTTCGCATTGAGTGGCACGCACTGGTCTGCCTGTACACACTTCGTCGCGCAGCAACCCACGCGAGACACCACCTCACCTGTGTACGTCCTTCACCCCCTGGATGACCGAACCAACCGTGTCGTACAGTCTCAGTTGAGAAGCAGCACGGTATCCAACTGTCGTCTCCGATGGGTGTCGTACAAGATCTCCTGACAGTGTTCACCAACTGCTTCATGCCGAGCAAGAACCCGTTGCGCCATCGTTGCTCTCCTCCGCTCTGTTCATTCTTCAAACGAGCATGGCGTCGCCAGCAACGAGGAGCAGGCCGTCACCGGCGGAAGCGAAGGCGCCCCCTGTTCTTGTGGAGGGCCCCGGCACGAACTCCTTGCGCACGCTCGACGGCAAGGGACTGAAGATCGCGATCGTGTACTCGCGATGGTACGGCAAAGATGTCGTGGATCCGCTCGTGAGGGCGTGCGCGGACGAGCTCTTGGAGAAGGGAGTGGAGTCGTCGAGTCTGCTCCGAGTCGAGGTCTCCGGCGCCTACGAGATCCCGTTCGCCGCGAGCCGCCTGATCCAGACCAAGCACCGCAAGCTCGACGCCGTCGTCTGCATCGGCTGCATGGTGAAAGGTGCGACGATGGCGTTCGAGTTCGTGACTGAAGCCGTGACGATGGCGATCATGAAGCTCAATGTGATGACGGACACGCCCGTGATCTTCGGCGTGCTCACGTGCGCCTCGGAGAGCCAAGCGAAGCAGTACGCAGCGGCCAGTGATGACCGCGGTGGTCGCGCGAAGAAGAGTAACCACGGCGTTGAGTGGGCGCAGTCGGCGCTCGAGATGGCGCATCTGAAGCGCGACACCTCCAAGCAGATCGCCGTCAAGTGTCTGTGCAAGTGCCACTGTGATTCCGAGAGCTGCAACTGCGCGTGCCACTGCTCCAAGTGCAAGTGCAAGTCGTGCACGTGTGCGAGTTGCAAGTGCGCGAGCTGCGCCGGCGGCAAAGTCCACTCGGCCGAGCCCGTGCGATGCACTGGCTGCGGCAAGTCTGGCGCGAGCTGCCAATGCGTCGGCTGCAACTGCAGCGCGTGCCAGCAGAAGACGAGACTGAAGGCGACTTCGTGATCGACCACGCCGGTCGGAGCTGCTGCTGCTGTTGCTGCTGGACGATGTCGATCGAGGAGAAGGAAGCTCGGGATGCTCGTGATCTGCTCGCTCTCGAGACGCTGACGCCGAGAAACCGTGCACGAGACGTTGGAGGACAAGCGTGCGTGCGCGAAAGCGATTCAGCGCCGTGGTTGTGTGTGTGTGAGGCTTCTGCATCTGTGGCTGCGCTTGGAGGAGGAGCGTCGTCGTAACAAGGAGAATGCATACGTTGGTGTGGTGTTAAGCTGGAGAACTAAGTACCGCTCGATGCTGGGATCGACTGGTGCCTCGAGCCTGCCTGGTGACGGCGGCAGGGAAGATGAGACAATGGCTTGTGTTGGTGTGGTGCTAGCAGCGAGCGACTGCTATGACGCCAGCACTCACTGGACGCTTGAGTTAGGCGGTGGACGCTTCGTTCGACGGAGACCCGTCTCCGCCATCCGACTGCAGACAACAACAGCAGCATCGAGAGTGTCAGGAGAGGAGCATTAAAGTAGCAGCTCAGCGCATCAACCCACCGTCGTAGCGCTCTGTCCAGTCTCCGACTTGGCGCCTTTGCTCTTGCGCTTGCGACGGAGCGTCTCGACGACGAGCTCCAGCCTGCGCAGGTGGTACGCCTTCTGGTTCGCATCGAGCTTCGTGCGCGCGAGTTCCTCCTGTGCCCAATCACAACAGTGTGAGTCAGTCGCGAGCCGCCACCTCGCCCTCATGTACGCCAAGATAGGACGGCTGGCTCACCTCCATCTCCTGGAAGCGCTGTCCGCGCTCGCTCGCCTGGTAGCTGTGGACGTCCGTGAGGTCCTGCTCGAGCCGCTGCTTCTCGCGCTCGAGCGCGCTGAGTTGCTCGCGCAGCGCTGTGACTTCGTGCTGCTTCTCCAGCAGCAGCTCTCGGTTCGCGTCCTTGATGCGCTTCACCTCGTCCACCGGCACGAAGTCCTTGAGCTCCATGACGACCGGCGCGAGCTGCGCCTGCTCGAGTCGCTGCTGCTCCATCACGGCGTCGAGTTCGCGGCGCCTGGCGTCCTGCAGCAGCGCTTGAACGCGTGGGAGATCGCCGCTCAGCAGCGCTCGGATGCGTTCGCGGTGCGACAGGCGGCCGACTGCGTCGTATCGGTCGCCTCCGCCTTCCAAGTCGCCTGGGTGCTGCGCTGCACTGTCTCGCAGCAGCAGAAGCCCCTGCTGACCTTCGTCGCGACTGTCTCCCTGTACGTCCGCGAGCAGCAGCACGCTGACCATGAGCTCGAGCACGCGCTTGCTGACCGCGTCGTCCACGACCTGCACCCACGGCTGCAGGCGCGCGAGAAGCGCCGCGAGTCCCGAGCTGGTCGCGAGGTCTTCGGCGGCGGTCGCGACTGCGCTTGTGAGGCGAGAGGAGCGCTTGACGGCGACGTAGGAGCCAGCGAGCGAGTCGCCGAGCGCTCGCAGCAGCCGGAGGTCCAGGTCGCTGGTGGCCGCAGACACTTCCCACTTGTCAGTCGAAGACGAGAGCGCGAGCGCCAGCGCGTGCTGCTGGCTCGTGGACGCGAGCGACGCGGGCGCCGAGCGGCTCATGCTGGTCTTCCGGTATGAGCTGGTGCTGCTTGGTGGTGGTGAGACTGAGACTGGTCGATAGGCAGGAGGCGGCAGCTGGCGTGGTGTCGCCGTGCGTCAGGAGCGCGACTCGCAAGGATCCAGACTGTAGCCATCTGGGATTGCGTCAGCGAACTATCCACCTTGATGTCGATGGTATCATCAACCTGATCTGATAATATCTGATAATATTGGGATTGTATCTGATCCCAGTCATGTTAAGGCTACGAGGCTCTGAACGAGCCACTCGCGATCTGCCACCGCCCACCACGTGCGGCTGACGACAACACCTATGAGCCTAGTCTGATGGTCCTGGTGGTCGGCCACCAACCCTTGGACGGTGGAAACATCAACAAGACTGCGACAGCTGTGTCGTTCGTTCAGTCGGTTGAGAGGAACTTGACGCCGTCCTCCTCGCAGGTCTCGCCCGCGATGATCGCCGCCTGGACGAACGCACAAGCCGCGAACGTCAGTCTCCAGTGACGCATCACGCCAGACGCCACGAGAGCAGTCGTCTCCTACGCATACGCACTTTGCCCTCGGCTTCCAGCACATGCAGCGCCTCGCGCAGCAGCCACGGCTCCATCCCGTGCAGACCTGCAGCAACCAAACCGCCCATTTCATAAGCACCATCACCTCCAGCTAAGCAACCCATGAGCGCGACACAAGACCGCACTTGAGCCCAGCGTCTCCTCGCCCGCGTACAGCTCGTAGACCGTGAAGACGTTACCGAGCATCCCGCGCTCCCTCGCCTGCCATCCACCCATCCATCCAGTCGTCAGCGCCAGTTGTGTTCGTCTTCGCCATCGAAGTAGCTCATAGCGAAGCAGCATACAAAGTCGTAGATCTCGGCCGCCCACTCCGCCGGCTTCTTCCACATAATACGGCACCGCGTGCGCGTGTCGTCCTCCCACGAGCCATTGCCGCAGCGGATGAGGTACTCGGCGACCGCGAGGCGGCCGTCGGGCGCCATCTTGCCTGTCAACGTCGCCAAGTCTCGCGTAGCAGCGTGAGTCCCACATGGACGCGACGGTCTCACTCGCACCCACTTTGAAGGAGACGCACGCGAGATTTTGACGTTCTCGAAGAGCGCGGACGCGAGCGGCTGGAAGAGCGGCAGGTTGTGCGTGCGGTGGTACTCAAGGATGAGCTGCTTCCAGAGCACGAGCTGCTTCTCACGGGTCGCGCGCACGGGCTGCAGCCTGCGTCGGTATACGCGAGGCGTAAGTGAGCAGAAGTGTATACTACGCGAGCAGATAAGGGAGACCGTCGCCAGATCCACGCACGTGAAGAAGGGCGGGAAGTCGTAGTACTCTGGGTACGCGAACTTGTCGACCGCCGCCATGCTGCTGCTGCTGCTGGTGCTTGTGCCGATGATGCTTGTGATGAGCGAATGCCTGGATTGAAATAGCGCCTATTCGATACAAATTTCAAGTCATTCTGTGCAACATTATTAGTGTATAAAAACTATGTAACATGATGATTAAGCGTCAGACGTTCTCATTATATACGAAAATCACCTACGATACTTGATCGATTTTGAGTGCCAAGTTGCCAACTGCCAGTCTCGGAACTCGATCAACTGCCGCATCAAAGCAAGTCTTGACTTCGTCGTCTCCTTCCTCACTCTCCAACTTGCGACGATGGCGACGGAGACGGTTCACCGGGTGCACAGGGCCGAGCAGGACGGTTCGGGGCTGAAAATCGGGATCGTGTCGGCGCAATCACACGCTGAAGTTGTCGGGCCTCTCGTGGCCGGCACGAAGAAGGCGCTGCTCGAGCGAGGCGTCGCACACCACGACCTCCGCTACACGCACGTGACGCGGCCGTTCGAGCTACCGTTTACGGCGAAGGCGCTGATCCAGCGCGAGAAGCACGGCTCCGAGAAAGGACTCGATGCGGTCATTTGTCTCGGGTGCTCCCTCCGTGGCGAACCTCAAGGACAATCGTTTCAGAACGAAGCTGTGGCACTCGGCATCATGAAGCTCAACATCAAAGGCGACATTCCTGTTGTGTACGGCGTGCTCACCTGCGAGAACCGGCAGCAGGCGCTCAGCTACATTGGCGACGGTGGCGTCACGAGCGGGAGCGCCTACGTCAAGGAGGACCACGGGTGGGAGTGGGCGAAAACCGCTGTCAGTCTCGCTCGACTCGCAAAGGCTCTCAAGGAAGAAGCAGACGAACACTGGTCGTCGTAAGCCATAGTGTGAGATGTAAGGCGCTGCCGGCTGTGAACCAGGCTGGGCGCAGGATGTAGCAGTGCAATGAATGAAGCGTTGAACGAGTCTGTGCAGGGTATGAAACCACGATCGGGTTTAACATGACAGGCTGCGAGGCGCGAGATCAACATCGTTCACCAACGAGACGAAGAAGTCCCTGCTGATGTCATGAGGCGGCTCGTGGCAAGCAGATTGGCCGCTGATGTGGCGTTCGATGCCAGAAGCTCTGCACTCTTCGCACTCAGTCCTGACGTCGAGCCGAGTCTGGCGTTCGGTTGCGAAGGTGGCTGCAGCGGGGCGTCGCGCAAGACAATGTCGAACCGCTTGTTGTCTCGCTCGCGCACGCTCTCGTTCGCCCTATCCTCTGAGAAGTGTCGCCCGAAATCGTAATAGCGGCTTGTACACGCTTGCACACTTGGCGGTCGAAGGTGCTTCTGCTGCTGAAGCGAGACGTTAACCACTCTCGAAGCTGCTGCAGCTTCGTGAGCCGCGTCTCGCGGATTCTCTTGGGACCGAAGGCGACGTACGTGGCTTGCTGGAGCAGTAGTACCCTTCCCTCCTTTCTTCTCGGATGAGCTGGTCTTTGCACGAGGTGCTACTGCACGAGGCTTCTCGTGACAGACTGACTGGTGCTTCGCGATCCGGTCCTAGGAATGCAAACACTGTCAGGTCACGCGTTCATCCGCTGCAACAAGCGCAGACCTCTCAGACTGACCTCAGCGAAGCCGCGACCGCATTTCTTGCACCGCACTCGGCCGTCAGCATCAGGACTGTTGATCACTTCATCCTCGAGATGCCCGCACACTGCTTTAGCCTCTCGGTGAGCCTCGAGCTGTGTCGCTCCAGTGCAGGCGAGTTTGTGCTTGTGAAAGCTGCCAGATCTGCTGACACACACGGTAGTGCATCAGCTCACACCAAGGAATGCTCTGTTGGACCGCCGCCAACCTCTCACCTGACGCTGGAATAGCACTTGCCGCACTCGAGCTCCACGAACGCGTTCGTCTGGAAGCACGTCTTCTGGTGAATGGGGAGCGAGCGCGCGAAGAACTCGCGGTTGCACGCTCTGCAGACAATGGCCGCAGGAGTGCGACCAGAGCGCGCAGAGGTGGTGTCAGCTTCCACTCGCTTCATACCAAGACGACAGCTCTCCGACAGGAAGCTCTTCTCCCTCGTGCTTCTGGTATTCATAGACCGACTCGCAAGCAAGAACTCGAGCACGCTCTCGACTCATGGCACTCGAGGAGAAGCTCGTTCACAGCCAGCACCAAGCGCAATGGTCTCTCAGTTCATGAACCTCTGGTGGCTCGTATCACCAGAGCATGTTCATGAGTGGTTCCAGCAATGACGAGAACCAAGATGACCCCACGCTTCGAGTCAACCACAAGCGCGAGCCCTGGCCCACGACCAAGCCCGAACTCGTTAACTACAGGCATGGGGGATCGTCGCCAGCGCCTGAGGTAGTACCTCCCGCCTGAACTGGTGGTAGAGCTGTAGCTTCTGTAAGAGATCGAACTACAGCAACACGAACAGTGAACAGATCGGCAGTCCACAGCACTTTGCCGTCGTTCGTTACCTGCGTCAACCGTATGAATAGCATCCGCCTGAAGGCTCGGGCGGTGGTGCAGGTGGTGGTGGCGCTCTTCTCCTGAGCCTTGACAGCTCAACGCTCGCTTGACGGAATACAATGGATCCGATGGCTGCTCCACCGGACATTGCGCCTCGGCGGCCCAGCTTGAAGAGGTTGCTGTCTCGCAAGCGATCGGCGGCGGCGGCGTTCGCAACGACTCCTTCAAACGCCGCTGGCACCACCACCAACACTGACGAAGCGAACGACAAAGGCACCAACCAGAGTGTTCCGATACAGGAAATGCGGCGGCACAGCGGCTTGACGCGATGGCGGACAGGCATTACCCCGAAGAGACCACAGCTTCCGCGAACGTACTCTATGCGCGACAAACGCAAGACCGATCAGACAAACGACCAGGAAGCCCAAAGCGGGAACGCTGAGCAGCAGGACAAAGAGACCAGGACGCCCAGCGACGGTACCATGGAGCAGAACGATGCGGCAGCACCTGCTGGGTCGAAGAAGATCATCGGACGCATCCAGACCGCGGTGCTTCTGAAGAGCCTCTCGCGATCATCTCTCCAAGCATCAAGCGCGTCTTCATTCTTCACCACCAACGCGACTGCGATCGCCAACGAAGAAGAAGCGAGCCGGCAGCACGAGGAGATGATGGAGCGCTTCCAGATCCGGCGGCTGCAGCACTCGCTCTCATCGGCGAGCGTGAGCGGACGAGAAGAAATGTTCGCAGGCTCGCGATCAAGCAAGGTCGTCCCAGTCGACACGGATGTCGTACTCCAGTCGCGTCGATCCGGTTCACTGCGCTCGATCTCATCAATCACGAAGAAGGGACCGCAGCTGAACACTGTAGCCGCACCTCAAGGCGCTACAGGCAAGGACGACCTGCCTCCATCCATACCCGAAGCGCCCGTGATCAAGCCACGCAGCTCCACTGTTCAGAAGCACCGAGAGCAAACGACCATGTCTGCCGAGAAGAGCTCACGACTCTCCTTGCACCGGAGCATCGCGACGAGAAGACGACGACTCCGGCGCAAGCTGCGCAGACTCGTGAAGCTCGCGTCGTCGCCCATGTCGCCGTTCTCAACCGCTGCGTACGTGCGGACAGCAGCGCTCCTGACGGCATTTCTCGCGCACGTGGCGCTCTACCCGATCGAGACGGCGTTCTTCGCCTCCGGTCCGTCGTGGTTCGCCCCACTCGACCGCGCGACGTCGCTCATGTTCCTGCTGGACTTCATGCTGGCGTTCAACACGTCGTTCCAGGACAAGCGCGGTGTCCTCGTGACATCGCGGCAGGAGATCGTGCGCAATTACGTGCGCGGGTGGTGCGTGCCGGACCTTCTCGGAGCGGTCCCGATGTTCCTCCTCGTGGACATTAGTGACAAGCCTCGGGAGCCTCGCGACCACGTCGTATGGTCCCATGTCTTGCTCGACGGCGTCGTCAGCACGCAGCGGCTGCTGCACGTCGTGCGCGTGCTGCGGCTCCTCTGGATGCTACGCGTGAGCAGGTCGGGTAAGAGCATTTGGGCGTGGCTCATCTACTCGCGCTACTCGCACCTGCTGCGCATCTTCTGGGTCGTACTGCTCATCGTGCTCATCGCGCACTACATCGCGTGCTGTTGGAAGCTGCTGGAAGACGACGGGGCGGCGGGCGACACGCAGAGCCCGATCGAGCAGTACGCTAGGAACTTCTACGACGCGCTCCAGCTCCTGCAAGGCCAGGGCCTCGCCACCTCCAGCACGACCCAGAGCGTCTTCGCGTCGTTCGCCGTGCTGCTCGGCTCGGTCGTGCTTGCGATCGTCTTCGGCAACGTCGCGATGCTCGTGTCCAACTTCAACGCGAGCGCGACCACGTACCAGCACAAGATGGAGAGCGTGTTCGCCGTCATGAGCAAGCTCCAGCTGCCGGCGCTCCTGCGAGAGCGCATCCACCAGTACTACGAGCACCTCTGGCGCGAGTACGAGTCGCTCGACGGTGAGCTCGTCAAGTTCTCCAAGGGTCTCGCGCACAACCTGTCGCTCGAGGTCGTGCTCTTCAAGTACATGGACCTGGTGCTCAACGTGCCGTTCTGGCGGAACTGCACGCCGGACTTCCAGAAGCAGATCGTGCTCAGCCTGCACGTGCGCGTGTACCTCCCAGACGACTTCATCCTGCGCCGCGGCGAGGTCGGCGACGAGTTCTACATGATCAACCGCGGGAGCTGCGAGCTCTCGATCGGCACCGACAGCTTCGAGCACGCCACGCCTCCTCTGCCTCCACGATCGGGGAACGACACGAAGGCGGGCTCCTCGAACGCGGTAGGGTACGCCAGGTCAGCATACTACAGTCACAGAGAGCCACCCGGCGGCGGCGACGACGAGACCGACACGCGCTCTCGATCCAAGGCGGATCGACGGAGCGAAGCGACTGCGAAGACTCGGCTGCTGGTGCGCGGGCAGGCGTTCGGGGAGATCGCGTTGCTGATGAACTACCAGCGCACCGCGGACGTCCGGGCGGTCACGTACGTGGAGATGTGCGTCCTGAGCCGCGCCGCCTTCCAGCAGATCCTCACGCGCAACCCGGGAGACCGGAAGACTGTGCTGAGTACCATTCTCACGACGTGCATGGAGAACAACGAGACCCGCGGCGTGTACTGTCCGCTCAAGCAAGTCGTGACGACTGTGTTAAAGGAGAGCGACCCAGTTGGGGACGAGATCACTGCGCGCTACGCTGCGGCGGTCATCGCTGCGGTCGTGAACCCCGACGGCGACACGGGGAAGGTCACGTTTGGGATGGGGAAGAACGTGAAGAAGGAACTCTGCGGACTGAAGCAGCATGGACAGCACCCACGTGAACCGGTCGAGACGGGAGTTCCAGGTCTGCGTGAAAGCTCGTCAGGCTCCCGTGAGAGCCCGACTCTGCCTTCGGCAGCCCATGTGGACGGTACAGAGCCGCTGAACGCCAGGATCCAGCAAATCGAGAGTGCGCAGCGTCAGACGTTGCAGTCACTGCAAGAGATCCGCTCGCTCGTGGTCGACATTCGGCGGACGGCAGTGGAGACCACCAAGCCGTGCGACTTAGTCGATGCGGACCCCACACCATCGTCGACACCGATCCGACCTCCGACCGCGGCTCCCAGCTCGGTTCTGGTGGAATCTGCGAGTACCAACGATGCTGATGCAGCCAAGAGCCCCGCTAAGGATCTCTCCAGAGACTTACTGCGGTATGCGCATCGCCGAGAGTCCTTCGTTCGGAATCGCTCGTTGACCGCTCCGGTTCTGAAGAAGCTGACGCAGACGACCACACCTGAACTACAGCAGACCGACAAGCTCACGAGTGGCGCTCACGAAGCAATCAAAGATGCTCTGAGTACCAACGCGATAGACGATAGAGTCCGACTGGGAAGACTGGCCGCTCGCAGACGGAGTACGACACTACAGGACCTCACGGTAGCGCAAAAGCGCCAGGTAGTCGCCCCACCTCCGGTAGCGAGGCGATCGCCGTTGCGAGGTCCGTTCAAGTTGCGCGGCACAAAGCAGATCTCCAGTTCGCAAGCGAAGCGCAACAGCAGCTCCGGGCTCAAGGCTCGGCAGCTGCTCCAGCGGATGGGGTCCATCGTGTCGTTCCATACGACTTCGGCCGGTCCCCAGCAGTCTCCGACGTGCTACGCCGACCAGTTGTTCAACGCCCGCGAGAACCTGCCAGGCACGGCTTCGGCTGCGAGCGAGTGACGTAGGTGGTAGCATTGTAGCATTAAGACTACGACCTTCTCGACGATCCCTGCCTCACTCTATGTGCTGCAGTGTCTGAAGGAAGTGAAAGTGTCTGGCGATTACAGAGTAGGTAGACAGCCTAGTGGAGCATGTGGTAGGACGCCGATCCAGTCGGAGAGGACGTCGACGACGGCGAGAACGGCGACACGAGGCGGAGGTGCGGCAGCGGCGACGGGAGCACGTGGTCACCGGACGTACTGCGAGACGCCCGACCCGCTTCTTCGTCGTGGACGTCCCCGGTGACGTGGATGCTGTCCGTGTGGTCCCATCCGAGGTCGTGACACAGCAGATCCAGCGACTGCGCGCACAGATGCCGCGCGACAAGGAGCTTCCCGGCCTCGCGGTAGCGCGTCGAGACCTCGCGCAGCGCCGCCACCGCCGAGAAGTCCCCGAAGACGCACTCGTGGAAGTCCACGAGCACCAGCGCCGGATCCGACTCGATCTCAAAGAACGACCGGAACGCCGTGACCGACGAGAAGAGCAGCTGGCCGCGGACGCGGTACACCTTGACATGCTCGTCCACTGGCACCGCGTCGCTCTCGTGGTCGTCGGTGTCGCCTTCACTCTGGTTCGCGCTGCTGCTGTCCGCACTCTCGTCCGGGTGGCGGTAGACTGTCACGACTTCGAACGCTGCGTGCGCTGCGAGCTGCTGGCCGTTGCGCCAGCCGTTCACGAGCGATTGCCAGATCACGCCAGCAATGACCGCGACCGCGAGGTTGATCGCCGCCGCGAGCGCTGTCACGAGGACGATCGCGAACGCGTCGGTCGTGCGCAAGTGGAAGATGAGCTTGAACGACGGCCAGTAGAACGTGTGGATGATGATAACGAAGAGGATGCCGGTCAGGCACGCGACCGGCACGAGCTCGATGAGCGAGCTCGCGAACAGCACGACCATGAACGTCGCGACGCCGCCAACCACTGCCGACAGCCGGAAGCGGCCGCCGTTGAGCACGTTGCCCGTGGACTGGCCGATCATGGAGCAGCCGCCCATGGCGGCGAAAAGGCCGCACACGACGTTGCCCACGCCCTGCGCGATGCACTCCTTCCGGCACGCGCGTGGTGTCAGGCGCTCCTTCGTGAGGTCCACGACCGCCTGCAGCGTCATGATCGACTCGAAGAGCCCCACCGCTGCGAGGCTCGCGGCACACGAGATGACCGCCGACCAGTTCTTCACGCCGGCGAAGTCTGGAACTCCGAACGACGGCAGCCCGCCCGAAAGTGGAGACGTGTCGCCGATCGTGCGCACGTCGTAGCCCAGCAACGGACGGTTGATGCCGTGCTCGAAGCCGACGCCGAGCAGCGCCACGACCAGCGTCGGTGGCAGCAGCTTGCCGACGACTGGAATCTTGGGGAAGAAGTGCATGACGACCATCGTGAGCACGACGACGAAGATCGTGGCCCACGTCGCCGGGTCGGCTGCGTCCATCCACGCGAGGCGGTGCGCGATTTCGCACTCCCCGAAGCGGAGCGCAGCGTCCGTGCAGACCTTGAACGTACTCATCTGCGAGAGGAACATCATGAGTGCGAGGCCGTTGAGGAAGCCGATGTGCGCCGTGCGCGGGATCATCGCGAACGCGCGCGACAAGCCGAGCGCGCCGAACGCGAGCTGCAGCACGCCGGCGATCGTCACGGCCACGACGAGGTGATCCACGCGCTCCGCGAGCGGCAGGTGCGCGAGCGCGCCGTCGCCTCCCGTGAGCTGCGGCATGACGACTGCGAGCGCGCCTGCAGCGCCAGCGACGGTCGCAGGCACGCCGCCCAGCAGTCCCACGATGATGCCGAAGAAGCCCGTGGCATAGAGCCCGACGACCGGGTCGAGGTTCGCCACGTAGCTGAACGCGACGGTCTCCGGGATCTGCAGCAGCATGGCGGCGACGCCGCAGAGCACCTCGCGCTGCAACAGCCGCCAGTTGCGCGTGTAGAAGACGCCGGCGTCCGTGGCGACCGCGGCCACGCGCTTCGGGGCTCGGTGCAGCGGCGCGAAGCATTCCGACGGCGACCCCCGCTGCCTTCGCAGCGCTCGTGTCGCGCGCGCGAGTCCGTGGCCGACTGAGTCGCGCCAGAGCTGCCGCGGCGAGTGCGACGGCGACTGCGCGTCGAGGCGCACGTAGCGGGCGGCGGGTGCTGCTGGGGACTTGCGGTGGTGCGTCACGCGGGACGCATCGTCGGCCATGCTGGACGAGCAGAAGGCGGCGGTGCTGCTGGAGCTGGTGGTGGTCTTGTGATCGGATTTATTTGTGTGGTGTGGAGTGAGCACTTCAGTATCGTGACGTTTGGTTGTTAATCATGTCGCGTCTCTTCGCACGGTCGCGCCTGCTGTAATGCGTACATTCACCTGTTTATATAGGATAGGCATCTTATGACTACGATATTGACCCTTTAAGTGATTAATAACAGGGAATTGAAAAGTGTGTTAAAAATGGAACGGAAACTGATTGGAGGAGAAAGTATCTAGGAATTTGTATTGGGTGATTCACAGTGCGAATCTTCAGGATTGGAGAGAACTGGAGCTTGTTTATCCTGGAGCCGAAGAGATCCGGGGCTCTGGGTCTTGAGCTGCAGTATTCGGACGCTTTGGCAAGGCCATGCATTGGTGTGGAGCACGAGACACGGAGTAAGAGGTGTGCGACCTCGCAACTTCAGCTTCAAGTCGATCTTTTGTTATCATCGCACGTGCCAGTCAGAGACGATGACGACGACAATGGTAATCGAGGACCGACCTCAGTCCTCGATCCGCGTTGTGATGCTGTTGTTGCCATGGTCATGGAGCAAAGATCGGCGGCGGTGACTCGAAGTGGTTGCTGTTGGTATCCGAAGGGCGTGTGCTCGTAGGTGCCTTGCTAGTCGATCCGCTGCTTGTCCACTGGTAGTTAAGACCCTCGACAGACATCGAGGTCAGGTGAAGAGCACAGCTCGCCAATACTACGCTGAGACGGCCACCACCTGCAACCATTCCTCGATGATACGTGCAAACACTCTTTGGCAGCCATCGAGAGAGATTTCCCGATTGAAGTTCGCCATCCGCTTACGTGTTATACAAGCTTGGCCGGACTTCTTCTCCTGCCAAAAGGAACTATCCAGTCGTTGCTGTGGTGCTAAGGTACAATGCTAGGTTCTACCGTCTCTGCTGCGAGTGTTGCTGTTGTGAAGATGGAGATGACGCGGACGAGACCGTCGCGGAGATCGGTGTTGTCGGTGTTGTTGGCGATCTTGAGTGCGTTGCGGAGATGAAGTTGGCGGCGGCTGTCGATCAGTGGTAGTTGGGTGCGAGGATCTGGCGGGTGTTCGCTCTGATGTTTGAATGCGTTGCGGTTCTGCCAGATGAATGCGAATACGATGCTGCGCGTGATGCTCCAGGTGAGGAGCATGCCATCTTGATGTTTTGCCATCGGCGTCGGAGCGGGAGGTCGAGTCCGAAGAGCGCTTCGTCCCACGAGATCGGTCGCTTTACCTTATTGACCAATGAGTGTGGGACATCATGATCCCCCGCGCGGCGCCTTCGTGCTGGCTTCAGACCTCGGGGCCTGGAGAGCGCCGCTCGCGCTGTCGCCATCTCTTCACCAGGAGGCATCATGGGGCGACGTTCGGACTCGACCGGCGCGTACGCGCACGAGGGTCTGCTGGAGGAAAGCTCCAGAACGCTCGCCTTAGGCTCGCATCACACGTCGCTCTCGTCGTTCGCGTTGCTGGCGCAACAGCACCACCACGCAAGTCGACACCAGGGAGTGCTCCCCGCTTCCGCGCCTTCTGTCCGCATCTCCATCCAGAGCGTACATCTGCTCGTCGCCACCACCGTGCTCGTCGCGATAATCGCAACGCTCATGTGGTTCTGCGCCGGCGCGGGCGTGCAGCTCGAGACGTTCGATTCCGCCGACAAGGACGAACCGACACACAAGCGGCTCCTGGACAAGTACAACTCGATCTCGGGCAACGCTGTGTCCGTGCTCGTCAAGCCGATTGAACTCTTTGTCGTCACGGTGCTCGCGCTCGCGCTGCTCAGTCTCGCGACCAAGTTCGCTCTCAGCGCGCACACGACGCG
>JAASGA010000362.1:0-21986 GCA_023334105.1 Globisporangium nodosum
CGGCGTGGCACAAGCATGAACTCAAGCCAGGCCAGCAGGACGGGTTCTCGTACGTTGATGGCCACAAGTTCGGGTGCTCGCATCTGGTGGACAGTGGCAAGATGCATCACGTGTTCGTGCTGGACTGCTCGGGGTCGATGTTCGGTCGGCCGTGGGAGCAGCTCATGTCTGCATACCGCGAGTACATGCACAACCGCGTGAACGAAGGCGCGTCGCTAGACCTCGTGTCGGTGGTGACGTTCGACAACTACAGCAAAATCGAGTACGAGGCGAAGAACATCACGACGATGTTAACGGCGCCGGTGGAGTTCCGCGGTGGTGGTACGAGTTACTCGGCAGGTCTGCGGTCGGCGAACGAGGTGCTGTCGCGCAACAGCTTCGGGACGTACAAACCCGTGGTGGTCTTCTTCTCGGACGGGCAGCCGTGTGATCCGCAGCAGGGGGAGCAGCTCGCGACGCATGTCCACGACGGCTACGCGAAGTACGACTTGAAGGCGTTCGTCGTCGGCTACGGCACAGTGAACTTGAGCGTGCTCCAGCGCGTGGCGGAGAAGCTCGGCGGCGCGTACCACAGCGTGCTGGTCGGCAACGAGCTCAAGACGACGTTCCACACGATCTCGGCATCGCTGGGCACGCGCGCGGGACTGGCGCTGACGAAGCCACTGCACGAGATCTCGTGCGTGATCTGCCAGCGCGACATGGCGGCGGAGGAGGTGGTGAAGCTTCAGCCATGTGGCCACGAGCTGCACAAGTCGTGCAAGAAGCAGCTCGTGGAGTCGGCGAAGCGCAACGGCGGGAGCGGCGGTCTCGTGATGTGTCCGATCTGCCGCAAGAGCGTCGTCAGATGAGTATGGAAGTCGAGAAGGAGTTGGTGGTGAGCGTGGTGAGTTTGGTGAGCAAAGGAATTCGGTTGTCGAGCAGCAGCGAGTGAGGGAAATGGAACACTGCGCGCTCTTCGTATCGTCCGACTTCAGTTCTCTTCCGCTCTCTCTCTCACCTTCCGTCGCAACCCTTCAGGAGTCAGTCTCCGCTCGCTCTTCATCGTCGTCATCCACCAGCACCACTACCAAGTTCCTGTTTCTGAGCATCTTATGTCAACCAAGCATAACACTTACCATTTTCATCATACAAACTCCAAGTCTAATTGCCTCCCGATCCGCTTTCTCCACCCATACAAATCGCCATCTCGCAGCACGCAAGCAGCAGCAAGCACGAAGTGCCCGTTAGTTGGTCGTCCTGTGTCACCGCCTGGTATCGCCACTTCCTATTAGCTCTCTTCCTCTGTAGCGATGGGCATCCGCGGGCTCACGACCTACTGCGCGCGCAACGAGGCGCTCGTGTCGACGGCCGTCGACGCGCTGACGGACGTGACGCTGGCCGTGGACTTCGTCGGCTTCCTCTTCGACACCTGCGAGCGGCTCGCGCGCCAGCTGCACGCGCAGCAGCAGGCGCTCGATGGCGCTGCGCACCGCCCAACGGCGGGGCTCTCGGCGACCGCGTGGCTGCTGCTCGGCGGCTGCCCCGACCGCCTCGAGCAGCAGCTCGAGAGCTGGCTGCAGGCGCTCGCGCGCGCGCGCGTCAAGCTCGTGTTCATCACGGACCCGCCGCAGTGCTTCGGCGGCGAGGACCACCGCAAGAGTTACTGCCAGCAGGACCGCGTGCAGCGCAAGCTCGAGAAGCTCCGCGAGATCAAACGCTCGCTCTTCAGCGCAGAGGACGACGACAGGACCGAAGACGCAGCAGCAGCAGCAGTAGACGGACGACAGCAGCAGCAGAACCAGAACCAAAACCAAAACCAGAACGCGCGTGTGCGGCTCTCGCGATCCGAGCAGTCCGCGCGCCTGCTCCAAGACCTCAACAGCTGCTTCCCGTTCGCGCGCGAGAAGCTGCGCAGCGTGCTCAGGACGCACGGCATCGAGGTGCGCACCGCCGCGCGCGAGGCCGACGAGGAGCTCGCCGACCTCGTGCGCGCGCAGCAGGCGTTCGCCGTGCTCGGCCGCGACTCGGACTTCCTCTGCATGCGCGGCACGCGCTACATCCCGTTCAACAAGCTGGTCGTCGACAGCGCCAGGGGAGTCGTCAGCGCGCGCGTGTTCACGCCCGAGCTCGTGGCGCGCGCGCTCGGGCTGCCGGTCGAGCAGCTCGTAGACCTCGCGCTCGTGTGCTCGAACGATCTCACGCCGCTGCTGGACGTCGAGTTCGGCATGGCCACGAAGCTCAACTTCCCGGTGCAGCGCGTGAAGAAGGGCACGCGAGCCATGTTCCCGAACGAGGCGGCGACGTGGATCGCGAGCCAGATCCCGATTCTCGTCAACCCGGTGCTGCGGCAGATCGAGAACAAGACGCCCGGGCTCCTGCGCGCGCTCTACGAGGTCTATCGCTTCTACGGCTACTCGGACGCGTTCCTGCGCCGGTATCCGCTCGAGATCGAGCCCAAGCTGTCGCCGTACAAGGTCACGGGATACACGACGCTGCTGGACGTGTACGAGTTCCCGACCTCGACGATCGATGTGATGGAGACGCGCGCGCGCACGTTCAGCAACCGGTTCGACCCGCTGCAGCTGGTCGGCTGCTCGATTCACACGCTGCTGGCGGACGCTCGTCAGCTGATCTACATGGTGATCAACGTACCGCAAGTGCGGGAGTTCGGCTCGGAAGACGAACTCGGTCGAGACGTGGTGCTCCAGCCCCACGCGTGTCTGAACGAACTGCGCGCGCAGGGGCTTGGGAGCAGCTCGCTGTCTCTGGTCGACAGCACGCTTCGCGACTTGGTTGTCAGCATGCTGTATCCTGAGTCTCCTGACGCTCAGAGTGACGCTGCGCGGCTGATTGACACGCTGGGAGTGTCGACACAGGAGGCGCTGGAGGTCAAGACCGTCGTGTACGCGTTGCTGTCGTTCAAGAAGAACGACGCCGTCTACCTGCACGACTGCTCGCTGCTGAACGACCGCCAGTTCGAGATCTTGCTGCTCACGTCGCTGATCTGCCTCAACTCGAGTCCGTCCATGTCGTTCCGCGGCGGACCGATGTTCGCGGTTCCTGGAATCACAGCGAACGAAGATTCGATTGAGTGGGGGGTGTACGCGGCGGTGTCGGTGTACATCGAGATGCTGAAGAAGTTCTACGAGCTGCGCGCAGTCATGGGCGGGATGCCTCCGAGCTGGAGCTGGCGCTGCGCGACGCTCTTCTCGTCAGAGGTGTTTCTTCGGGTGTGCCACGCTCTCAGCGACGGCCACGGCGTGCAGGCGGCATGGGGCGGCACTGCAAGTACAAGTTCGCTTCCAGCACTGTCGGAGCAGCAAGTGAAGACAGCCATCTATCCGTTCAGTGCGGCCATGAGCGTAGGCGTCGACGGGTTCTGGACAAAGTACCTGGAGACGCGTGACACGACGAACGCCTTGAAGACGAAGCTTCCAGCGCCGAAGATCGCCGCGAGCCAAGCTGTTCCTGCGGACGCGGTGAACGGCGATCTTGCGAACCAGCTCGATCAGCTGAGTATCAACGGGACCACGACAGGGGCTGCTGCTGCTCGTCCGTTTGGTGGTATGATGCCGACCTCAGTGGTCAAGAAGGCCAAGAAGAAGAGCAAGTCGAAGAAGACACCAGTGGCGGTGCCGATTCAAGCGCGAAAAGAAGAAGCGGCGTCGACTGCTCAAGCAACCGCGACGCAGCAGCAAGCGGCCGTCTCTCCGAAGAAGTTGTCCAAGACGCAAGCATTGACGGGGTTGATGGAGACGCTGCCTGTGTTCCAGCATCGCGACGAGATCCTCACGAACGTGAAGAACAATCAGATCACGATCATCCAAGGAGAGACTGGCTGCGGCAAGAGTACGTCTGTGCCACAGTTCCTGCTCGATGCAGGACTGCGAACACCGTCGCCGGAGCGACCCGTGAACATCTTCGTCACGCAGCCGCGGCGCATCGCCGCGATCGAGCTCGCAAACACCGTGGCGGCGATGCGTGCCGGCAACGAGTTCAAGGAGACGGGCCGGGTGGGTCATGTGATCGGCTACCGGATCGGGCAGAAGCAGATGGTGTCGAGCAAGACGAAGGTCACGTACGTGACGACAGGTTACATGGTCGAGCGCCTCATTCACGACCCGGATGCGCTCAAGACGATCACGCACTTGGTGCTCGACGAGGTCCACGAGCGCAGTATGGACGTGGATCTACTGCTCCTGCTGCTTCGCTTGCAGCTGAACGACAACCAGCACGTCCGTCTCGTGATCATGTCTGCGACGATGGACGCGCAGGTAATTCTCAAGTACTTTGCGAACTGCTTGACGACTCGGCTGCAGAACAAGAAGCCGCTCTTTGTTGGCTCGAAGCTGTATCCGGTCGAGAGCGTGTTCTTGGACGGACTGGGCCAGTGGTTCCCAAGTTTGATGCAGACGTGCAAGAACGAGATCCTGTTCATGAAGAGCAGGTTTGGGCCGCTCGTCGACGTCCGGGAGCGAGCAAACAGCGAGGCAGCGCTGAATCGCGTTAGCCCCATCCTTGATCGACAGCTTCCTGTCATCGTGGAGCTGATCAAGCTGCTGATCTACTCGCACGACCGAGAAAGGACGTCGCAGTGCATCCTGGTGTTCCTTCCCGGCATCAACGCTATTAACACGTTGTTCGAGACGCTGAGTGAAATGGCCAACAGCGTCCAGCACGAGATCGTGAGCGTGTACGTGCTCCACTCATCGCTCGAGCTCGAGTACCAGCAGGAGGCGTTCCGTACAATCGACCAGCGGTCGACGAAGATCATCTTGGCAACAAATATCGCGGAGAGTAGCGTGACGATCCCGGACGTGACCCACGTGATCAACTGCGGCATCGAGAAGCAGATCGACATGCCGAACGCTAGCAGCTCACACGCGGAGGTGCTGATCGACTCGTGGTGCTCGCAGGCGTCGGCAAAGCAGCGGTCTGGGCGAGCAGGTCGCGTCATGCCTGGCGTCGCGTTCCATTTGTTCACAGAAGGGTTCCACGACAAGTGCATGCTTGAGTACTCGACGCCGGAGATGCTACGCAAGCCGCTGGATCGCATCATCTTGCTGCTGAAGGGCAAGATGGCGGATTTCGGAACACCGAGCGAGCTGCTGACCAAGTCGATGGACGCGCCAGACCTCCGGAACATCGAGGGAGCGTACAAGATTCTCGCGCACTTTGACGCGATCGACTCACCAGACGAGAAGCTCGCGAAGATGACGACGTTCGGGTCGTTCGTGTGCCACCTGCCGCTGAATCTGCACTTGTGCAGACTCGTGATGACAGGGATGTACCTGGTGCAGGGCATCCCCAGCAGCGTGTCGGAGTCTACAGCGTCTTCGACTGAGAACGGCACGAATGCGGCGGTGACAAACGGCTCGCAAGAGCAAGCAAAAGAAAGCAAGGGAGAGACGTGGCCGCTGCTGCTGCACGTAGTGATCATGGCAGCAGTGCTCGGCGTGCCGGATCTGTTCCTCGCGCCGTCGTTCTACCACGCGAGCTCGCCGTCCAAGTTCCTAAAGGAGATGAGCGAGAACCTCAAGGCGAAGATCGACTCGGACGCCGACGCGTGGAGCGAGCCGCTCGCGATCTGGCGCATGTACCTCGAGATCATGGTGCACCACACGCCGTACAAGCGCCCGAACCTCGGCGCGCTGTGCCACCAGCGGTCGATCTCGTTCCGGCGCTTCCAGACGCTCAACTTCATGATCTCCGACATCTGCAATCGCCTCATCGCGCTACAGAAGAACGACGAGCTGAGCATCTTCAGCAAGCTGTTCGACGCGAACACGGTCACGATGCTCATGTGGCTGGACGCATACGCGAGCTCACAGCGACTGAACGACTATTTGCTCAACTTCGCGGTGACGGCACTCGCGGGACAGACGCGCGCGGAAGACGTGCTCCGGTTCCTTGTCGTGCACAACTACGACGAGCATCTCATCGGCGGCTCGGTGCAGGTTCTGTCGACGTTCGACGACGACGACCTCAGTAGCATGGACCGCGTCGACCTGCGACTCGATAGCACTGCGGTCGCCGCGTTCTCGAAGATGAAGAACAAGAACCGCGTCGAGATGTTCGAGCAGCTCGCGAGTACTTCCAAGGCCAAGACTGTGAACGAGTTTGCAGCGATCGCGTTCGACGGGAAGGTTGTCTCGCTGTACACGCACGTGCAGGCGGAAGGCGACACGTCCGGGGCGACGACGGACGAGCGCAAATACCAAGACCTGTTGCCGCGCATGAGCTTCCCGATCTCGCTGCTTTACTACGTTCGCGACCAGCGGTTCCCAGTCGACTTTGGCGCGCCAGGCGACGACGGGAAAGAGGACAAGCTCCGGTTCCGCGTCGCCACGTGCAACGGCGCGGAGGTGACGTGGATGCAGCAGAAGGACAACGTGAAGGTGTCGCTCAGCGGACGGTCGTTGTTCTCGATGCCGATTCGCGCGACCGAGGACCGCGAGCTGCCCAGCCAGAAGATGCTCGCCGTGTACGCGGAGCGCATGTTCACGGGCAGCGAGGCGAAGATGGTGTGCAGCAAGTGCACGCTGCTGCCGCCGGACTCGGTCGGGTACTACCCGATGCTGCTGCTTCTTGGCATCCGCCAGCACACGAACGCGTGGGTGTACGTGAACAACCTCACGTCGGAGATCGTGACGGTCAAGGTGGACGGGCAGGTCGCCGTGCTGCCGCCCAAGGTCGGTATCCGCCTCGACATCGTGAACCGGATCAACGTGGTACGCCGCGCTCTCTCGGATGCGCTCCAGGGCGCCGCAGACGGGAAGCGTGTGAACGTCGCCGACTTGCTCGCGCTTGCAGACGACAGCAGCTACGTCGTGAAGGGCACGAAGGCGACGAACCCGACGTTCGCGTGGCGCCAGCTGCGTGTGCTCGAACTCGACAAGGCGGCGCTGAAGGAGATGGTGGAGCGCGGCGTCACGGCGCCCCGTTTCCCTCCGCTCTTGGTGTAGGAGGGCTGCGGGATGCATCCTGGGACGCTCAATTGGAGAGTAGTGAGAGAGAGAGAGCAGTAGTGGACTGCGAGTAGAGAGACCATCGAGGAAGGTGCTGACTTGGTACCATTGCGAGACTGTTACAGTTGCTATCCTCGCGCCTTGTGAGCACTAGACGAGCATGGCGGATCCGCGCACCTTTCCAGTCTTCTGTGGGATGTGAACGAGGCGCGCGCACATACACAGCAGCAGCAACAGCAGCAGCATGACGAAAGATGCGGAGTTCTCGAGCGCCGTCTTCCAGGCCGCTTCGACCAAACCCAGCGCTGGAGTTGCAGCATCTGGAACGTCTCCGACAGCTCGGAACTCGTTGTTGTCGGGCTCGTCGTCGTCTCGGTATCGAGTGAGTCTCACGTCTGCTAGTACTGGGTCGAGCGTAGCTCCAGCGTCGTCAGCACCATCGTCTCCTTCCCCAATGGCTCGCTCGGCATCGCAGAACGTCTCGACTCAGAGCGCAGCGTCGATCCTGACGCGGATGAAGAAGACGAACGTGAGGGTGCTGTCGAGCTCGCTGCTGGCCCACGCACCGGACCTCGAACCCAAGGCTACGACTGCTCCTACCACCTCTACAGCCACCACAAGCCCAAATGCTGCGAAGCTGCCACACAAACTCCGGCAGCACGTGTCGCGCCTACGCAGTCAGTTCGCGCTGGTCGGTTCTCCTTCGCTGTCATCGCCGTTCGGCAGCAAAGGCGGCAGCGGAGGGAGTGCTTCTATGGCTCGCATGACAAGCTCGTCTGGTAGTTCGTTCTCACCATCTTCCCAAACCAGCTACCGAGCGCTTGTGACGACGGCGACGGCAACTTCTCCAGTTACGACGTCGCCGAGCGAGCCCAAGTACTCCAACCAGTCCCAGAAGATGCAGACGCTGCAAGCACAGCTCTCGTCGCTGAAGATGTCGACCAGGAGCATGGTGCCAGGCTCGGAGCCACCATTTCACACGAGCGAGAAGGAGCATGAGCCCCTCTTGGGAAGCCCGGAGGATCCTGTCCGGTTCTTCGATCTGCTGCGGCCACTGCAGAACAGTCTGAGCTGCGCAAGTCTCATGTCAGAGTGGATGAGCGAGGACGAAGCCGATGAGGCTGGAGACGCCGCAACACATCCGTTCGATTTGCTTGAGCAGCACCAACAGCAACAGGCGCTCTCACAACCAGAGCGCGAGCGCAGCCACATGCTTCGCATCTGCTGCTCCGTGGACAACCTGCTGCTGTCGATCGGGAGCCAGGTGCAGCAGGAGAAGCGCGACGAAGCAATCACTCGCGGTGCTGCGCGCGAGCTGCTGCTGCTCTTCCAGTTCGCGATCCAGCAAGTCGCGACCGCAGCCTCGACTCTGATGACCGGTCCACCGTCTTTCGATCACACTCTTGGTAACAACAGGAGCATGGCGAGCGAGGGCGACACAGCGAGCAAGGAGCTCCAGTACATGCAGGAGTTCATCGTCGAGGTTGCAGAGCGCATGGGCAAGCTCGACCACTTCGTGCGCACGACGCTGTTGAGCGAGATCGACGAGTTGCAAGCGCAACTCGCACGCACTGAGCGAGAGGTAGCCGATCTGAAGCAGACGAACGTGCAGTTGCAGACCGAGATGAACGATCTGCGCGACTTCCACTCGCAGAACAGCTTGTCGGGCCTCGGGTACGCTGGTAGCAGCACCAGCGCCAGCGCGATCGGTGGTGGCGAAGGAGAGCTCCAGTGTCGCGGCGACACCAATGACCGCAGGATCTCAAAACTGTTCTCAGTAGCGCAGACGTCGCACCCCAAAGCGCTCACCTCCGAACACGACGAGCTCCAGCAGCTACGCGACCAGTGTGCGGAGTTCGCGAGACTGCTCGAGATGGCCAAGCAGGAGATTCGGCTGTGCCATCGCGAGCGCGACGTGCAGAGCGGGAAGATCGCTGAGCTCTCGAGCGCGACGTTCAAAGACGAAGAGCTCCTGGCGCTGCGCAACCAGCTCCAGAGCGAGAAGCGACGCGTGAAGAACCTCGAGATTGAGAACGTGGCGATGCGCGAGACCGAGATCGACCAGGCCATGAAGATCCACTCACTCATGGTCAACGGTGCGAACAGCAGCAGCAACAGCAGCACGCTCTCCGCCCAGAATCAACTCGAAGGCGACGGAGTCGGACATCACCAGAGAGGCGCTCGAGGCACCGACGCGGCGGCGGCGCAAGCGAGCCACCGAGGAAGCGGTAGTGTGTCAACTGGGAGCAGTGCGAAGTTGTCGCTGCTAGTGGCGGCTACAGACACGCAGTCCACAAGCGGAGCGCAACTGGACAACTTCATCACTCGGCAGACGAGCGGCACGCCTCCGTCGTCACCAAAGCGGCGAGAGAACGCTGCCGATCACGCTGCTGAAAGTGAGAGCTCACCACCGAGTGCTCGCTGGTTCTACGACTCCATCGGTCTCCATGTGAACGAGAATGCACCGCGCAAGCGACAGCAGTCCACACTAGACACACCGGAGCCTGGGAGCTCCGTTGCTGACCTGAAGCAGTTCCTCTCGAGTCACGCGGTGACTGACAAGCAGCTCGCAGTGGCGCAAGTGCAGTCGAAGGTGCGACGTCAGGGCAGTGTACCAACGATCTCGCTGCAGCAGTCGACGTCCGAGGCGTCACGTACTCAGAGCGACAGCAACGGACGAGTGCGCAGCGCTGGTGTGTCGCGACAGACGAAGCCGGGAAGCACCGACGACGGTGACTCGGGAGTAGACCAGCAGGACATGGTCGCGACGTGCAGCCAGCTAATCTGCGTGTTCTACCGGCGTTTCCTCATGGCCGAGGAAGCGCGCGCGCTGATCCCGGCAGCCCACGCCATAGCTTCATGCAGCGCATCCGCTCAAGAGACAGCGTCGCTCGCATCGATCGTGCTCCGCTTCTTCCTCGAGCGCACACCAATGCGCGATGGCGACGCGCTTCTCGACGCTGCACAGTTCGTTCGGTGTCTGCAGCGCGTGAAGAGCGTAAGCGCAGATGCCCGGTTCTTCTGCGAGTTTCTCGATGGCACGCGCTCTCGAGACGAGCTGAGCTTCTTCCTCTGGGTTCTGCAGGCAATCGAGGAGACGAAGGTCGGCATCTCTTACGAGACCCCGGCCGCTTCGACCACGAGCGAAGCCTCCGCGGTGATGACAGCAGCGCCGCACATCTGCGCCTTGAAGGCGACGTTCCTGACGCGCATCATCTACCGCTTGTTCCACGTCAGCGCGGCGAAGCGGCCGTCGTCTACTCCTGCTCCACCGACGAACAGACCACTGAGTGCTGCTGCAGCGCCGCCGCGAACTCTGTCCAGGTCTAGTCCGTCTAAGAAGGATCTCACGTCGCCGTCGCCGAGGTCATCGTCCTCGCCTCGCAAGAAGCGCAAGAGTCGAGGCAGCGACGTGGAAGTGCTACAGCTGATGGCGAACCCGAGTCCAACTGGTGCCGTCACCGCCACGGACGAGCAGACAGAGGTGCTGTCGACACTCGACCGCGCGGTCGAGAGCTTCCGAGCCGCGGTGGCACAGAACAGCGGCGCGCCGCTCACGCTTGAGGCGTTCAACGTCCTGCTCCTGCGGTTCACGGTGACCCCGACGCCCGAAGAGCTCCGACTGCGACTCGGGCCGTTCTTCCGCCCAACCGGCAACGAGAAGAAGCTCTCACTGAGCGTCTACCTCGCGCTTATCCAGGAGGTGTTCGCCCACCAGCTCGAGTGGCGCAAGAAGCGGATGCGGAACCTCTTCGTCTCGCTCGCGCAGCAGCAAGAGGCCGACGACCTCGCGCGACAGCAGAAGCTCCGAGCGCAAGCGGATGCCGCCGCCGAAGCAGCAGGAGCCTCGAAGAGCAGGCGCACGAGCCAAGCGAAGAAGCCTACGAGCGCTGCACCAGCACATGCGGTGCAGAAGAAGAAGCCGAAGAAGAAGAAGAAGAGCCACCGCGACCTTCGCGACGACAGCAACAAGTACCTCACGGGGTTGTCGCGCGCGTTGCTCCGGCAGTTCGTGCTGCACGCAGGTATCGTCAGCGACGTCCTGCACGTCGACGTCGACGAGCTCTTTGTCGCCATCCTTGAGAGGTCTCGGCGGAGCGCCAAGGACATCCACTTCGACGAGGTCTACGACGCGCTCGAGCGGATGAACTGGCTGGGCAACCGCGATCTCCGCGTCGACCCCACGACAGTCGTGTTCAGCCAGCAGTGGCAGGCGACGGAGAACGACGCGAGGGCGAAGATGGTCGCGCGGCTGCGGGAGGTGTGGAGTGTGCACGCGCGCCAGAGTCTCGCGCTGTGCGAGAACGACCTGAACGTGTTCGTCCGACGACGCGCGCAGCACCTGGCCGATGCGATCACCCACCGCCTCGCTGCGTCGAACGTGGTCGAGACACCTACCAGCGATCACTTCTGGTGGTCGCTGCAGAGCATCCGGGACTTCCTCGCGCTCGCGTGGCGCGTCGCGTCGAAGCGCACCGGGGAGCGCCAGACCGACAGGACGAAGGAGATCGTCGGGAGAACGAACCAGCGAGACGACGGAACTCCGATGGCGGCCGCGCCGCAGTGGTTCCTGACGGAGTTCTACTTGGTGAACCAAGCGATCGAGGTGGTGGCTGCAGACTTCGCAGGGTATGCGCAGCCTCCACGACCACGGCTGCTGCTTGGAGACGCACACGAAGCTCACACCAGCCGCTTCATAGAGGACGCCAAGATGGCGCGGAGCGACTTGCGCTGCTTCTGGGATACGAGGGCGATGCCACTCGCGGACGTGCTCCAAAACCACACGTGTCGGCAGTCTGCGTCACGAGAGACGCACCCTAAGGACCATGACGAAGACGAAGCGCTGGTGCAAGAGCTCGAGCTCGTCTTGAAGCGTTTCAGCTACTACCTGATGCATCTCTTCGCCGTGTGCACAAGCGCTGCGTTCAGCTGCGAAGGGCTGACGCTGCTCAGCTGGCTCAAGCTCGCGCGCGAGTTCCGGCGCGTGGACAAGCAGCTTCCAGGCGCGAAGGTCGCGCGTGGACTCTTCTTGCAGGTCTACAGCACTGGAAACGCAGAGACAGCAGGCAGACGCCCGCACGACGTGTGGCTCACAAGGTCGCAGTTCACCGCGCTGCTCGTGCGATTAGCGATCGCGAAGGCCCAAGCGTGTCTTGAGAAGAGGCTCAAGCTGCTGCCTGCGTCGCTGCGTTCCAGTACTGCGTCTCCGCTGGATCGGCCCGCGCAGATCGTCAGCGACTTCTGCTACCGCGTGGTCGTCCCGAGCGCCTTCCAGCCCCGCGAGCGGCTGCATGAGCGGGACTTTGTCGGCAAGCTGAGCTGTCCGCTTGTGACGCGCGCTCTGCTCGAGCACCGCGCGTTCCTGCGGAGCGTATTTTTCTACTACGCGAAGCAGGACGCAGACGCGAGCGAGGAGTGTCCCCAGTCGGGCGACGATAGTTCGAGTGATGATGCATCGGCGCTGCAGCTCAGCAAGACGAAGCGCAACAGCATGAACTTCGACGAGTTCCTCGGATTCCTCGACGCGTTCGAGCTGCTGGACAGAGACGACGCCACTCGGGGCAGCATGGTGCACCGTGTGAATCGGGAGAGCGCGCAGCTCGTGTTTCGCCGCGTCATGGCACTCGAGAACGACGACACGACTCAGATGGAGTTCGAGGAGTTCGCCGCGGCGATCGCGGCGCTCGCGGTGTTCCTCGACCCGAGTCCGTTCCAGCTGTGGCATGCTAAGATCGACGCGTTCGTGGCGACGCTCGAGCGCATCGCGAGTCACCAGCACGTGCGGTTCGACTGTCCGTTCACGTGAGCAAGAGGGGACAAACGTATGTTCATTGGTGGCAGTCGCTCGACAGCTCTCGCGTGTTATTCGCTCGGCTCTTGCTGAATCGCTTGCTACTGCAGCTCCTCCTCATGTCTCTACGGCGCTACTCTATCTCTTCTCGCATCTACTCAACGAGGTCGAACGCCTGCGACCAACGGTGGAATGGGCGGCAGGTGTTCAGGCGGCTCATGTCCGAGCACTCCCACGCACCTAGCTTCGACCATGAAGTAGAGTTAGCACGCAGCCACCAGAACATATCGACGTGCTCGTACTCGACCGCGTTGAAGACAGCTTCCGTCGTGCACCCGACGCTCAGGTAGTGCGCTTGGAGCAAGAGCATCTTGTCGAACGATCCTCGAGACGCGGCGACGACCAGCGCATTCGAGGTGCACCCTTCGGAGCAATTCTCGTGCAGCCACTTGAGCACAGCCACCGAGCTCGCCACATCCATCACCTCCGTTGTCCACTCCAACGACGCGATATCCTCGTGCAGCCACCTGAGCACCTCGAGGTGGCCTCCTTTTGTTGCGAGCACAGGAGCTTCCGCAGTGCAGCCTATGCCCAGGGTTTCGTGCAGCCACTTGAGAATCTCGATATGCCGTTCGTCGCCGCGAGGTCCATTGCGTCTGTGCTGTACGATGCAGCACAGATGCAATGAACGTGTAGATTGCACACCTCGTTTCGGTTCTCATGCAGCCACTGCACGACTTCAAGATGGCCATACTCTGCGGCGACGTCAATCCAGTCTGACGAGCGCCAGTCGCTGCGGATCTCATTCAGTCACTCGATGATATCCAAGTGCCCGTAGCGAACGGCGACACACATGACGACCCGCGAGTCCATCGCGTCCAGCTCGAGCTCATGCAGCCACTGGAGGGTCTCGAACTGGTTGTTCGCCGCCGCCATGCGCATCGCGGTCTCCGGACACCAGCCGCCAGAACCGAAGTGCTGCACAAGCATCTTTGCGATGCCCGCTTGGCCCGACGTGATCGCGTGATTGAGCGCGTCAACTTCCGTGGTCCCGTGCGCCAGCAGCCACTTCACAACCTCCGAGTGTCCGACACAGCGCGCCTCGTATAGCGCCTCATTCATCCAGCGGCTGCCCAGCAAGTCTCGCTCCAGGAACCACTGAAGCAGCGCCAACTTCGGAGATATCCAGAGCGTTTGCATGTATGTGACGACACATGATCTCAGCGAACACAAGCGGCGGCACGGGAGGTGCGGCGCCGTCGACTGCGGTCACCATTGAATGGGGACGTTGGTGAGGTCGCGTGTCTTCGGGTGGAAGCGCGAGAAAGGTTGTGATGAGCTTCGCGAGAAAGTGGGTATGTGCGCAAGCTGTTGCCTCTGTATGTAATGTGATAAGCGATGAGGCTAAGGCCTTGCAGTTCACTCGGCTTGAAGCGTTGGTTCCGGCTTGGTATGAGGCTCTGTTGTCAACAAAAGACTCAGGGTCAGATGCCCACCGCCGGGACGATGCGCCTGTCTTAGTCTGGTGGGGATACTGTGGAGGAATTATGGGCATTCGACCTCGTGGTTGATTCGATGCGAGTTTGCTTGCTCCTACCAGGTTCCGCGTATGGTTCGGCGCAGTTGCTCTGCTGCGAGCATGTGGTGGCGGGTGCAGTGCATCGATCTTGAGACTTGTGGTGTCGAGACGATCGGAGATCAACACCGATCTTGAGAGGTCGTGCCACTCGATTTTCACCAGTCGAGCGCTTTGATAAAAGTAGAAGGTTGATCTGTGAGTCATCGGATTCACGCGCGTTGATTGGCCGACACAACTGAACCTCAGGATACGGTTAGACTCACTTGTCCAAAATGAACATTCAGAGTGTCACTAAACTCAAACCAAGTAGTGGATACTAGGCTTCAACCATCCTGCTCGTTGATCGAACAAAAAGAGGATATCACACTCATCTATATCAAAATACACAGTAGTTTAACACTTTACCACCGTCACCTCCTCACTTGCGCATTCGCGCTCTTGAGTTCCAAGCACCAGCTCAAGCTAGGCGCAAGCCAGGCAGGCTCCAAGAGAAGCTCCGGTATGACACGCGAGACGCTCGTGGGCATCCTCGGAGGCGTCGGACCGGCGGCGGGCGTGCTGCTGCACCAGACGCTGCTGCAGCACACGGCGAGTGGCGGCGTGGACCAGGGCCACCTGCCCGTCTGCCACCTCTCGCGCTCGGCCGACGTCGCCAGTCGCGTGCTCTTCCTGCAGGCGGTCGAGGCCGAGCAGCGCGACCGCGAGCAGCAGCAACAAACGCAAGAGCTACAGGACGGCGCGGACAGCGACAGCGACACCACTGACCGCAGCGTCGTGCACGGCGCGGAGAACCCGGCGGTCGGCATGGCGCGCACGTTCGCGATGCTGCGCGCGCTGCGCACGCCCGTGGTGGCCGGGGTGCCCTGCGTTACGTTCCACGCGGCGCCCATCTGGCGCGAGTTCCGGCGGCGCATCGCGCAGCAGCACCGCGACGCGCACGGAGATAGCAACAGCTACGACGCGACCGCGGACGACGTGCGCTGCGTCGACATGCTCGAGGAGACCGCGCGCCTCATCGCCGAGGTGGCGCCGCGCACGATCCGAGTCGGCGTCATGGCCACCACGGGCACGCGCGGCGCGCGCGTCTTCCACGACCTGCTCGAGCCGCGCGGCTACGAGGTGCTCGAGGTCTCGCGCGAGACGCAGGACGAGCTCCAGGACACGATCCAGAACCCGCACTGGGGCCTCAAGAGCACCGCGCCGGACACGCACCCGCGCTGCATCGCCAACTTCCACGGCTACGCGCGGCAGCTCATCGCGCGCGGCGCCGAGGTGCTCGTGCTCGGGTGCACGGAGATCCCATTCGCGTTCGGCGGCGCGACGACCTTCGAGGGCGTTCCGCTGCTCGACCCGCTCGTGGCGCTGGCGCGCGCGCTCATCCGGGAAGTCGACCCGCGGCGCCTCAAGCCGCTCGTCTTCGAGCAGAAGCAAGAGGAACTGTGACGTGATGCTGATCACCTTCCAGATAGCTACTTCAGAACCCGAATGCGTAGTCAACCAATCTCTTGTCCGTATCATTGCCATCGAAGGCGTCCAACTGACCTCCTGCGTTCCCTTCGCTACGCCACTTGCACTCGTCTCTCGTCTCTCGTCTCTTACTCGGAATCGTCTCCTCCGTCGTCCGCCTCATCTTCATCGTCTTCTTCCTCTTCCTCGTCACTCGACTCTGCCTTGTACGTGATCTTGGCGCGGACTCGTGTGGGGCGACTCACAGGAACGACCGGGCTCTCGTTCGCGCCACCGTCGCTGTCGTCGTCGTCATCGTCGCTGTCAGCAGCAGCGCGCTTCTGCTTCTTCGCAGCAGGAGCTGCCTTCGACTTTGTAGCAGGACGCTTCGCCGGACCTGCTTGCACACAGCGATCACAGTGTTAGAACGCACGTCTCTTCAAGTCTTCACGCACAAACGATTCGATGTACCCTTTGGCTTCACAGGCGTGCTGGCAACGTCATCGTCGCTGTCGTCTGCCGCAGCCTTCTTCTTCGCAGTGGACTTCTTCGACGCTGTCGTCGTCTTGGGCTTCGCTGGCGCCTTAGGCTTCGGTGCCGCCTTGGGCTTCGCAGCAGGCGTCTTCGCCTTCTTTTCTTCGTCGAACTTCATCGCGAACACGTCGTCGTCTGATGCTTCGTCGTTCTTGTCCGCCTCGTCATCAGAGCTGGCAAGTTCAACTGTCGACTTCTTCGGAGCTTTCTTCGCCGGAGCGGCGGTTTTCATTGGCGTCTGCTGGGCTCGTCTCGCGAGGCGCTCCGCCAGAGAGAGCACCTCGACCTCCTCCTCCTTGACCTTCTCGGGCTCTTTCTTCGCGAAGAGTGACGCGATCGAACTCGTTTTTGTCGTCTTCTCCTTTGGTGGCTGGGTCGCCGTCTTCTCGGCCTTCACCGCCGCGGGTTTCGGGGCAGCCCGCGGCTTCGGCTTCGCCTTCGGCTTGGACATCTCGAACTCCGAGTCGTCGTCGTCACTGTCGTCCTTCTTGCCTCTCTTCCGCTTCGCAGCCGGCTTCCTCCCCTTGGTGTTCTTCTTCGGCGTTGGCATCGACGCAGCAATTCTCGCGCGCTCGGCCTCGTTCTCGATCAGCAGCGCTTCCAGCTTGTCCAAGTCGCGCGTGTAGAGCTCTTCGATGGACGTGGCTTCGAGCTCCCGGTGCTCGCTCTCGCGCAGCTGCAGCTCGGTGCGAAGCTGATCTACCCGTTCCTTCGTCAAGCTCAGAATCTTCATCGACAGCAGGTAGTCGTATCCTCTCGCGGCGTCGCCAGTATCCTCCTCGTCCGACTCATCTTCGTCCTCCTCCCCGCCTGACTTCTTCTGCTTGGCTGATTTCGAGAGAACCTGGTCGTACCCGTCGTCCACCAACTGCTTCAAGATGTCTTGCTTCTTGCGGTTGCTCACGACGAGCTCTCCGCTGACCACCGCGAGGACGAAGCGCGTCTTGTTCGACAAAACCTTGATCTGATCCTCGAGCTTGCGCAGCAGCGCAGTCTTTCGACGGTCGTAGTAGTCGATACGGATCGTGAAGAACTCCTCCAGGATCTCGTGCGGGTTCTCGTACTTCCGGATGCGGCCCTGCGCGTCAAACAGGTGCATATTCGACGTCGAGATCGAGGTCTCCAGCTTGAACTTCTTCACAACGCCGCCAGGTGCGCTGCAGATGTCGCTGAGCGTCTTCGCTTCGAACGTGATCGTGAACAAGACGCGCGAGTCGGTGTGGTTCTCGCGGAAGTCCTTGATCGTCCCCGCCTCCAGCAGCGTCTCGAGGAACTGCTTGTACGACTGCGTCCACGACTTCACCGGCAACTCCGAGATCACCAGCGTCGTCTCGTCCTTGATCTCGAACAAACCCTGGACGAGGAACGTCTGGTTGTCCGACGGCTTCCCAGAGCTCTTCTCGACGATGTGTCCATCGAAGCCGCGGTACCACGGCACGAGTGGGGTCAGCTCTTCGCTGCTCAGCTTCTGACGCAGGTTGCGAATGATGTCGAGCGGGTTGTAGTTCGGGATCGAGCTCGACCAGCCTGTGCCGATACCGTCACTGCCGTTGACGAGCGCCATTGGGATGGTCGGGACGTACCACTCCGGCTCGATCGACTGCCCGTCGTCGTCCAGGTAGTTCAGCACGTCATTGTCGAGAGGATCGAAGATCACGCGGGAAACTTGCTCGAGGTTCGTGAAGATGTAACGAGGGCTCGCCGAGTCCTTGCCACCCATCAGCCGTGTACCAAACTGACCGATAGGCGACAGCAGGTGGATATTGTTGCTGCCGACAAAGTCTTGTGCCATGCCGACGATCGTTCCAGCCAGACTCTGTTCGCCGTGGTGGTACGCCGAGTGCTCCGACACGTAACCAGCGAGCTGCGCGACCTTGATCTCAGACTGTGCGGCAACGAGAAAAGCGTCAGCTACAGGCTCAAGCAACCAAGCAACTCAGACTACAAACTCACTCGGAACATACCTTCAGGTTTCGCTTGAAGCACGCAAAGAGCACTTTCCGCTGCGACGGCTTGAAGCCGTCGACCACACTCGGAATCGAACGCAGGTTGTCTGCCATCGAGAACAAGATCAGCTCCTTGTTCACGAACCTGTCAAACGAAGCGACAAACGTAAGAAACCAACATCGCAAGGCGCTCAAACCGAAGCAAATACCTCAGGCACGTACTCGGAGTACGCCATGTCGTCGACGTCGTAGTCCACGTGCGTGCCAGGCTCGTAGCCACGCAGCCAGTCCTTGCGCTCCTCGACACGCTTCTTCGAGAACGCCATATCGATGGCGTCGCCGTCCTCGTCGCCTTCATAGTTGAAGCCGATCTGGTGCGTGTTCAGATCCGAGAAGTACTCTTTCGCCTCCTGCGTTGTGCTTGTACCGAGACCCTTGTAGTACTTGATGCGCCACCCGCGCCCGTTGTTCGTCGACTCTCGCCAGGCTTGGTACTCGGGAATCGTGTAGAACACCTTCACGGACTTGCCCTTCGTGCACTTGACGATTGGAGTGATGAACTCTTGGATGAAACCCTCGATCTTCAGCAGCGACGGCCAGAAGTGGTGGATGAAGTTGATCACCAAGCCCTTGATGTGGCTGCCATCGTGATCCTGGTCCGCCATGATCATCAGGTGACCGTAGCGCAGACTCTTCGTCGACTCGTACGTCTGGCCGTACTTCAGTCCCAGGATCTTGACCACGTTCTGGATCTCCTCGTTCTTCAGGATCTGGGCGTGGCTGGCTTCTCGAACGTTCAGCAGCTTGCCACGCAGAGGGAACACGCCGTAGTAGTCTCGCCCCACGACCGCGAGACCGCCGACAGCGATCGTCTTGGCGGAATCTCCTTCCGTCACGATCAGCGTACAGTCCTGGCCCTTCGCAGTTCCGGCGTAGTTCGCATCGTCGAGCTTCGAGATGCCGGTAAGACGCGACTTCTTCGCACCGCCTCCACCCTTGCGGCGCAGCTCAGCAGTCTGCTTGAACTGCGCGAACGACAGGATGCGCTCGACCATACCGCTCTTCTCGATCTGCTTCAAGAACTTCTCGCTCAGCGTGTACGTCGATCCGAAGGCTGTTGATCTGGTCGTGAGCGTCTCCTTGGTCTGTCATCACACACAAGGCAACAGCAAGACACACACCGTGTCAGTCCACTGCCCACTCAATCGCCCCGCAGAACACCAAACTCGATATCGTACCTGCGAGTCGAATGCGGGGTTGTCGATCAGCGCACTCACGTACACGACCATGTGGTTCTTGATGTAGTTCGGCTTCACCGCGTCTCCTTTGTTCTTCTTCTTCACCACCGCGATGAGCTTTGCCGCGATCTGGTCGGTGATGTAGTTGACGTGCTGCCCGCCCTTCGTCGTGCAGATGCCGTTCACGAAACTCACTTGCTGGAAGCCGTCGTCGCTGAGACCAACGCCGACCTGCCAGCGAGCATCCGGCTTGTCGAAGATCACCGCCTCGCCGTCCGAGGGCAATGCACCGGCGGCTTCGTCGCCGCTGCCAGCGTCTGGCGCCGGCTTCTTGTCGGCCTTGTACAGCCCGACATACTGAGGGAACGACTTGATCGCGATCTTCTCGTCATTCAGGTACACGTTCAGAGACTTGTCCGTGACACCCGCCACATCGTATACGCGCTTCTTGAACAGCGCAACGATGTCGGCGTCCAGACTCGTCATCTTGAAGCGCTCGAGGTCGGGCTTGAACGAGATGCATGTGAAATCCTTCTTCGCCCACGACGAGATCACCGGCTGGTTCTTCTTGCTCATGTTGTTCTCGAACACCTGCTTGTACCGCTGCTTGGTGCTCGCGTCTGCCGTCTCAACCACGAACTCGGTCGAGAAGATGTTGGCGAGCTTCGCGCCGTAGCCGTTTCGGCCGCCGGTCGTCTTCTTCTTCTTGTCGTCAAAGTTGCTCCCCGTCAACAGGTGCCCGAAGATGAGCTCGGGTACGTACACGTTGTGCTCCTTGTGCATCACGACCGGGATGCCCTTGCCGTTGTTCCACACCGAGATCTCGCCGCTCTCGACGTCGATCTTGACCTTGAGCGTGTCCATCGTTTTGTCGCGCTGCTTGTTGTCGCACGCGTTCACGATGATCTCATCGAAGATCTTGTACAGACCAGGGACCTGCGCGATCACACACACCAGCGTGAGGATCATCTGCTACACCAGCTAGCGCCAACTGATGCAGCAACACGCACGTAGGTGATCTTGCGCAGCTCCATCTTCTTCTTCTCGTCGTCGAAGACCCACATGTTCTGCGTCACAGGCTCAATGGACCCGACTGCCGTCATCCACAGCACACGTCAGCCCCACTCTCCTCATATCCGTCCATACCGCCACCACTCGTTAATCGCACCGTAGGTGTCGGGACGCAGTAGAATGTGCTCGAGCTGCGTCTTCTTCTGGTAGATCTGCTCGATGGACTGCTTGTTGGGGGTCTCCGCTCGCCCCTCCTCGTCCTCCTCCTCCTCAGCGTCCGTGCCGGCGTCCGACGACTCCTCGTCCTCGTCCGAGTACGCGGGTTTCTTCTTCTTCTTGGGCGCCGCCGCCGCTTTCTTCGGGGCCGCGGGCTTCTTGGAAGCCGCCGGTTTCTTTGGCGCCGCGGGCTTCTTGGGCGCCGTCGCCTTCTTCGCCTTCTTCGCCGGCGGGGGGCTGTCCGGCTCGTACACCTGCAGAGAGAGAGAAGGAGTGATGGTCAGCATGTCGATCCTCCTCCCTCAAGAGCTACAGGGGAGGAGAGCGCCGCACGTCGTCGTCGTCCGAGGAGCTCATGCTTTTGGTAGCTGGTCAGTCGACTGTGTGGCTGCGATAGGAGGAACGTCACAGTAGCAATGCTACAGAGGTAGCTGCTGAGCTGTCGACGTGCGTCTGACGGCACGCGGTACTGGGTGGTGCTGCGGAGGTTGCCGCAAAGTTGCCGATGGGGAAATGAGCGTTGCACTTGCTGGAGAGGAACCTTATGTTGCGTGAGTAGTGGCTTACGTTGCGCGGGCAGGCTCGCGCCAATTTCAAATTCGAACTGGACGTCACATGTGGACCACATGGAATGTAGCCATTTGTCACCTTGTTTTCTTCACTATAAGTGATTCGTACGACCGTCACTGTGCTCGATGGGAGCACCGCGAGGACATGGCGATCGAGTCGAGTAGCTGTGCGACGAGCAGCTCGCGAAGACGGTTTTAGGGAGCGCTCGGTGAAGGACGGGCCGAGCGACTCGAGTTGCACGTTGACGGATCGGATCGAGCCAACGTTGTTTGGGTGCGTCTCCCATGCCGTGGTCTCTCGCGCTAGCACGTCACCCTGCAAGACGCAGTGGCGCCTCGCACTCGAGAAGAGCCCAGTCGGCGCAGACGCAGGTGCAGCCAACCTGTAAAAGCTCGCGTCGAGGTCCTTTTCAAAGCGGGTGTTGCTTGCACCGCTGACATGTGAGTGCGGACGATCGAAGATCGAGCCGTCGCGACGCCGACGCACGTACTGGATGCTGGCGCGGAACGTGCTCAGCCACTCCTCGAAGTGTGAAGTCTCGCGGTCTGTGTGCGCCCAGATCGCGCACGCCGCGTCGTCGGTCAGCAGTAGCCCGCGGTTGACACAATGCAGACGCTCCACGTTCACCAGCACGTGGTGGCCGAGACACTCCGCGTCGCGCCGGTTATCGCGAAAGTACGACAGGTGCGCGCCGTCCACGACGCAGAA
>JAASGA010000363.1:0-21946 GCA_023334105.1 Globisporangium nodosum
ACATTCTGCGTGTGCATGTGTGTGTTGCAGCGTGTCGGACGTGTGGATCAACGGCAAGCAGGTGCTGTCGGACCGCGAGCTGACGACGATCGACGAGGCGCAGTTGAAGGCGACCGTGCGCAAGTGGTACGGCGAGATCCGTGAGTTCCACGCCTCGCTGCAGACGAAGAACTAAAGTGAGTGAGCAAGTCGAGCAGCCTCAAACTCAAGTGTATGATGAGCTCATAGCAATGTAGATACACACTCCTCTGTCATTGTCGAGTCCTCCTTCGTACTCACCCGGCCGATCTGCTCCCTGCCCCTTCATACGCTACGGACTCGGAATCTCGAAGATCAGAACTCTCGTGAACAGTTCCCGATCGTCGAACGGCGGTAAGCTCCACGCGAAAGTGCTGCTGGTCGAGTCTCGTCCGGATGCCTCGTCGTGGGTCTCTGGGCAAGCTTCTGTTGTCGGAGCGATCGAGTCGTTCTCGGTGACTTCAGTAGCCTCTGATGCTTCCAACCGAGTTCGCGTTCTGAATGCGATGATATTGCTGGTGTCCAGCAGTCCCTCCTCTTCAAACTCGGCAAGTTCAGGAGTGAGCAGCAGCGATGACTTGGTGCCTGGAGTCGATCCTGCGATCTTGACACCAGAGGTCGGAAGTGCAATGCCGTCGTCCTCGTCGCTGTTGTTGTTGTTGTTGTTGTTGCGACTCGGTCGCCAAGCTTCTTGGGCTTCGTGCGCTTTCTTCCTCAAGCTGGTGGCTCGGGATACGACTCGCTGTCCTGCTCGCGCTCTCGCGTCTGCAGCGACCTCTGCGCGCACCTTCTCCTCGTCCGCCATGCGGTTCCACTCCTCTGTTCGCACGCGCGCGTGAAGCTGCTTCTCTGCGTCTTTCTGGCGCTGCGCGCGCTCCTTTCGACTCGCGTCTTCGAGCTCGATGCGCTGCTCGCGCGTCATCTGAAGTTCGCGGAGTACTTCGCCGAGCTCCCTCTCGAGCGACTCTTTCGCGGTGCCAAGCGCATCGACACGCTGCTGCCTCTTCTCGTTGCTCGTGCGCTGCTTCCCAAGCTGAGAGTGCACGAGGCGCGACTCCCTCTCGTGTTTCAGCTGCGCGCTGAGAGCTTTCTCGCGGATCCTCAGCTCCAGCACCATCTACATGGCACAGCGTAACCACGTAGTCGGTGAGATTACATGCAGGAGGAGTATGTCGCCTCCCGATCTGAACGTACTCGGTCACAGAGTTGCCGCTCAACAGTGTCCAAGAGTGTCGACTCGCCGCGCTCACCCTCCTCCGACGAGCCCAAGTCTGATGCTGCTGCGTACTCAGCCGATCGGGAGTCGCTGTTAATACTGTCGCTGTTGATGATGCCAGGTTCGCGCTCTGTATTCGGGGTGCTGGGTGCGCTACTCGGTCGGAGCCGAAGCGCGAACTGCTTGCTCTTCTGGCGCATCGCTTCGATCTTGTCCATCTCTTCCTGCACGCGGCGCTGCTCGTCTCGGCGTGCAAGTTCCAGGTTTCGCATCTGCAGCTCGCGCTCCGCCTGGATTCTCCGCGCGCGTTCCTGTGCGAGCACGAGCGCGGCGGCGACCTTTTGCTCGTTCTCTCGCTTGAGCTGCTCTGGATCCGGCTGGCTGGGCTTATCGTGCTGCTTCTTCGTCGCCTTCTTCCTGATTGAGCTGCTCCTCTTCAAGACCGACTTCCTGAGGCTATCGGACGAAGATCTCCTCACGCTGCTGCTGCGGTTGCTGCTGCTAACGAGTTGGCTCGTGTCGGCTTGGGCCTCTCCGCTACTGTCGTTGTTGCCCGAGCTTTTGCCCTCCGGGTGGGTCTTGGCTGCTGCATCTGCTATGGCCGTCTTCGCGATCACTCCTTTGTCATACGATGACCGAGTCTTCTGCAGCGATGTCTGCTCCAGCTCAGAATGCGACTGCGCCGACAGCCACGATGCAAAACCTTCTTCCTCGCCCCACACTGGATCTTCGGGTCTGTGGGAACACGCGTGCTGTCCCGCACGTAGCGCGTGCAGATGAGGAGAGAGTGCCACCGGAGGCACCACCATCACCACCGAGCCGGGAGAGCACTTCGCCCCTCGCACTGCCATCTGCATCAGCAGCGACGGCGCGTCCGGTTTTTCACTGGCGGCAGCAGGTGCGCCGCTCTGTGCGGAGAAATGCCTCCGCAGCAGTGAGGGCTCTCTCGCGGAGCTGCGGTCCGGCAGCGCATCTGGCTCGGCGACTTGGCTCGCTGGGATCTGGTGCTGCTGCTGTTGAGTGTTGCGGTAGACGATGGGCTGCGATGGCGCGGCGGTAGCCTGCGCGTGCACGCGGCGCAGTTGCGCCTCCTGCTCGGCGAAGTACTTGCCGATCCTGTCGATGACATTGGATGTCGCCTCCATCACGGCACTCTCACGGGGGTGGTCCGGCAGCAGTAAGTCGATGATATCTGCTAGTGCGACGCCCTTTCGTGCCCAAAACATGAGGTAGCACCACGAGCTTGGATTTAACCCCTCAAGAATTGACAGAATGAGCATCGTGGAGCTGTCCGCCATCATCGCCCAGCAACACTTGGACAGCGACGGCGACCAGCACGACGACCAGCGCGAGTATGCGCTGCTGGACGCTGCGCTCACGGGCGACGCGGACACCGAAGAAAAGGACGAAGCGGAAGAGGAGGCGGCGCAGCGCGGCAGGCGGCGCAAGATCGGCAAGTCGCTGCAGCTTGTGCTGCTCCGCCGATACGTACAGAGCTCCAAACAGCTGAGCTTTCTGCCGAACCGCGCGGGCACACAGCAGCTGCTCGACGATGGCTACGCCAAGTTCTTCCTGCGGGGCGGCGATGCCAACGAGCCTCGGCTCGACCACGCGGGTTCCTCAAGCGCGTGCGCAACCGCCGCAGCACGCCTGCGCTTTCACTCGGGTGCGTGGGAGTGAGAACTATGATGTGGAATGGTGACGAGCAACGGGATGCTAGAGCTAGACTGCTGAGCAGCGGCTGGTGTACCTATGTATGCTGACGCGGCGGACGGCGGAACCTGAACGTGCGGCTGGAGATTCGCGCGCTCATCGGCGAGCTCGTGGAGGTGCGGCAGAGCCACGGACGCAGCGGTTTGGACTACGAGCAATTGGGATAGGAGCGACGACGAAGAATTGGGAGGAAGGACGACCTCGAGCAAGCCTGTTGCACCCACTGCCTCTCTAAACGGTCTCGATACGAGCGCTACTGTGTTGCCATCGTCAGTCATTCGACATGGTGTGCGGTCGCTGAGGAGTCGAGTGCTTGGAACAGGAGGGGCGCCCGAGTCGGTGGCTTTGCTGGCGCGAGACGTGCAGAACGCAACCGTGCTGGTCTCTCGCGAGCAGCTCGACGCAATGCTGCGGTTCGCTGGCAGAGCAGAAACAGCTTCTGGTGGAAGTGCGCGCGATTGAGCAGCATCTGGAGCTGAGTGAGTCGTCAAGCTCTTGACGATGTCTGAACGAACCTCTTCATTCAGGCTGGTGATTAACCTGCTATCAATATATAACCTTTTTTTCGCGTCCCCTCGTGGGGTGGACCACACTGACATGTGTTCAGACACCTTGGCATACTGAAAGTAAGTCAACGCGTGCTGCCACTCACTGTCTTGCTTTCAGTATGCGGCTGTCTGCTGCCTCGCTTTTTCGCGCCGCTTCAATCGCTGCATTTTTAGCTCAGCAGCTCCTCTTCGAGCGCCATGGAGACGACCAGCAGCGCCGCAGCTCCGGAGGTGCGTGCGCGTGCACGCAGACGAGACGCGCCTTTACGCGCGTGCGACCAGCGCGAGGACTGCGGGCCCAGAGCTCACCGCCGCATTCTGATACCCGCTTGCAGGAAGCGAAGGACATGGAGACGCCGCCGCCCACGCCGTCGACCACTGGCTGGGGCGCCATCATGCGCGACCGCGCGGCGAACGCCAAGAGCCAATTGGCGCCGCAGCTGCTGAACATGCGCGAGAAGACCTCGAAGCAGTATGCGCTTTTGTGTAGTAAGGAGGAGCGGAGTGGGTGGTGCTGACGCGGTGGCTGCTGCTGCTACTTGCAGGATGGAGAAATACCAACCGTCGATCGACCGCGTTAAGTCGTCTGCGTCTGCAGGTGCGTGGCGGCGGTGCCTGTGGCTGTGTTGAAGCCACCGAGTGACGCATGTGGTGACATGTCGCGACTGGCAGCGGCGGTCATGGGACGCGAGAAGATGACGCCGGCGCTGAACCGCGTCAAGGAGGGGTCGACGCAAGGTGCACTTCTGGGCGTAGACAGATAGGATATGAGGACCGAGAGCTCATTGGGACGCTGCGCTGCGCAGGATGGTCGATGTTGAAGACGAAGCTCGCGTCGGCGGCGCCGGTCGCGGAGAAGCTTCAGACCATGGGGCTGAACGTCGTCACGGATATGTGGGTCGGCGACACGAGTGTGGAGATCGTGTTCGTGGACCACCCGGCGCGCTCGAACTGTCGGTTCCTGGACGAGTACAGGAAGGCAGCGGCTGCGTCTCCGAACCAGACGCGGCTGAGCAAGCTCCGCTTGAGTACGTCTGGCGAGAGTGCACGACTCCCTGGATCAATGACTTACTGTTTGGACATGACGCATCCGCAGCTCGGACGGGAAGCAGCAACAGCACAGCGAGCAACTCGGACACGGCAAGCCCGCCGTCAGTTGGGGCGCAGTGTCTCGCGAACCGCTATGTGCTCGGGAATATCCTGCTGTTCTGCGGCGACGTGCGAGTTCTCGGACGAATGGCGTGCGTGAACAGGAGCGCGAGGGCGTTCGTCACCTCCGAGAAGCGGCTGTGGCGCTTCTGCGTGCGCTACGGGGACATCCCACAGAGCATTCGCTCCCGCTTCTGGGAGTACGCTGCGTCGTACGTGCTGCTTGCCACTGTCTTGTGTTGGGGTGGAGAACAGCTGAGCTCATTGTTTCTTGTTGCTCGTGCTGTGCAGCGTCCAGTCCGTGCGCGCGTCGTCGGAGCTGGACTTCGACACGTACTTGAACATGGCGCTGTCCAAGGGCGAGTGCACCGAGCTGATCTTGACGGACGTCCGGCGGACGTACGGCCGCGTCGCGCCGCACAAGCACCCGTCGAACACGGCGGGAGACGCGGTCGTGGACACGGACCAGGAGCTGATCACGCAGCTGAGCGAGATCTTGCACGCGCTCTCGGGGCGGTTCCCGGACGTCGGGTACTGCCAAGGCATGGACTACATCGCCGCGCATGTGCTCGACAACGTGAAGAAGAGCAGCGATGCGCAAGACGCGATGCGCGCCGCGGTCCAGTCGCAGGACCCGACGGCGTCCGACACGGACACGGATAGCGAGAGTCCGCAGCTCAGTCCCGGACGCAAGAGTCCGTCGGCCGCGACGCGCGCTGAGGTGGAGACCGCGTTCTGGCTCCTCGTGTGCCTGTTCGAGAACTACGGGCTGCGGCAGATGTTCGCGCCGGGACTGCACCGCCTTCAAGTGCACTGCTTCCAGCTCCAGCGGGTGTTCGAGCTGGCGCTGCCGGGGCTCGCGGCGCACTTTGAGCGCGAGAAGGTGGTGGCCGAGATGTTCACTGTCGGCTGGTTCCAGACGCTGTTCCTGTACTTGAACGTGCTACCGCGCGCGTCGCTCGACCGCCTCTGGGACATCTTCCTCGTCGAGAACAACTGGAAGATCATGCTGCGCGCGGCGGTGGCGATCCTGCAGCTCGCGGAGCCGCACGTGGCGAACCGGCCGATCGACGAGGTGATGCAGTTCCTCAACACGTTCGGCGGCGAGTCCGAGCGGATGCTCGCGCCGGACACGCTCGTGGAGACGGCGCTGGCCGTGAAGGTCACGAACAGTGTCATGGCGAAGCTGCAGCGCCAGCACGCGCGGCGCAAGAAGGCGACGCCGGAGCGGAGCAGGTGAGGAAGCCATCGACGGCGATTGATCGGCTTCATTCATTCCTTAGTACGTCCCGACAACTGCCTACTCTCAGCGCCGATCATCCTCGTACTACGCAGACCGCTCGCCATTGACACTTGGTCGCCGACACTGGGTCTTGGACACTTGGCTAAGCCCCGCACCTCCTGGAGGCCGCCTCTGTCGCACTGCCCGGTCATCCTGTACGCCCCAGACAGAACTTTTGCTTTCACTACTGCCGCTCACGGATGGTAGTCGCGACGGAACTCGACTGGGATCTCCTCGCCACACGACACGCACAGGTAGAGCTTCAGGATGTTGATCGCCGCAGAGATGTTGCGGTCCCACACCCTGCGAGGACATTGGTCGTTCTCGGTCGTACGTCTTCTCGAAGTCAATCAGCACTGCGTACGTGTCGAGGTCGAGTCTTGAGCATGTGTCCTGAAGGTCGTACAGTGTGAGCAGCGGGTGCTGGATGTGGCGTCCGCGGACAAAGCCGGCTTGGTCTCTGTGAATCAGCGAGGGGATCGTCGGCTTCAATCGGTTAGTGAGCACGTGAGCGAAGATCTTGACGTCGACCAGGATGAGGCTGACCGGGCGGTAGTTGCCCGGTTCGCAGCGGTCTCCCTTCTTGAACAGTAGGCTGATGAGCGACCGTCGTTGATCTGGGAGAAGAACACCTCGGTCGGCTTGATGGTTGAACACGCTCACCAGGATCCGAGCAAAGAGTTCCGGATCGAGTTGGTAAACCTTCGCAGGTATGCCGTCGTGTCCTGGTGCCTTGTATGGGTTCATGCTTCGGATCGCCTCCGCAAATTCTTCACTCCTCAGCTTGCTGTCCAGGCATTCTCGTTCACTCTCGGAGATCCGATTGGTCACCGACGACAGCAGATCCGCTTGCGCACGCTCCTGGTGTCCGGCCGCGAGATCACCCTTCACATGGCCATCTACCCGAACACTCCCGCCCAGAACTTCCAGTGGTTGTGTTGGACCCTCATCAGGAGCGTCGTGATCTCGCGCATGGCATGGCGTGTCGATGCTGAGCATAATGAGTCTTGATCCTTCGTGAGTGCTGGCGGCGGTATCCAATGAGGTTCTGCCAACTACATGCGACAAAGCAGTTGGTTGAAGTGGTATGCGAACTTACCATCCACCTAAAGTGCGATCTATCCGGATAACTTCCAGACAATTTGGTGATCCAATAGTGAATTTATCCAGGATACATGCCAAAGTTCGATCCGTGAGGATCTGCGCAAAGTGCGCGCTAGCACGCGGCATCACAAGAGCTAAGAGCGAGTGCAGGCTCAAGAAGGGGGAAGCAGCAGCGCGAGCACTCGCCGACTCGCCAGCCAGCATGAACTGCGTGAAGGGCGAGATCCACAATGTGCTCTCGATGATGCGCGTGAACGCGCGCTGGGCGTCGCAGGACCGCTTCACGCAGGAGGTGCCGGCGGCCACGCAGTCGCCGCTGCTGCGCGCCTTCAAGCAGCTGCACTACGAGCTGCAGGGCGCGACGGAGCTCGCGGACGTGGACACGGTCACGTACCTGCTGCCGTTTGTCATGGCGGTCGAGTCGGAGCGCACGAGCGGCTACATCACGGGCGCCGCGCTCTCGAGCCTCAACAAGTTCCTGCTCTACGGACTCATCACGGCCGAGTCGCTGCGCGCCGACGTGGCCATCAACCGCATTGCCGTGTGCGTCGCGCGCTGCCGCTTCGAGGAGACCCACCGCGCGGACGACGAGGCCGTGCTCATGAAGCTGCTCGAGCTCGTCGAGTACGCCGTGCGCTGCGACGCCGGGCCGCTCATCACGGGCGAGAACGTCTGGAAGATGGCGCAGCTCTGCTACAGCATCAGCTGTCAGCCGCGCTCGTCGCTGCACCTCGCGCGCGCCGCCGAAAACACGCTTGCGCACCTCGTGCTCACGGTCTTCGACCGCATCGACGAGCTCGAGCCCAAGAAGCGCGCACTCTCGATCGACCGCCACCGCCACCACGGCGGGCGTCGTGGCCACGGACGACCGATGGGCGGCAGTGCCGACGCTCACGGCCATGGTGACGACGACGAAGAGAGCGACCGAGCGGCTGCTTCTCGTGAACCTCAGGCTGCCGACAAGGAGACGAGAAACCGCGTGGGGCCGTACGGCGTGCCGCTGCTCGAGCAGATCCTCCAGTTCCTCGCGCGCCTCATCTCGCCGTCAACGAACGACGAGGCGACGTGCGTGCTCGGCCTGCGGCTCATCAACATCGTGCTCGAGACCGCGGGTACGGGGCTCGGCAGCCACCCGAGCCTCGTGTCCGTGCTGCAGGGCGACCTCTCCAAGTTCCTGCTGCAGAACTCCGAGACGGACGAGCTCGCGATCCTGTCGCTCACGCTGCGCGTGGTGTTCAACCTCTTCAACTCGATCAAGGACCACCTCAAGGTGCAGCTCGAGGTGTTCTTCACGAGCGTGCACATGCGGATCATCGACTCGCGCTCGGCCTCGAACGAGCAGAAGGAGCTCGCGCTCGAGTCGCTGCTCGAGTTCTGCCGCGAGCCGGCGCTCATGCTCGACCTGTATGTCAACTACGACTGCGACGTGCACTGCACGAACCTCTTCGAGGTGCTCTGCAAGTCGCTCGCGCGCAACTGCCAGGACATGGAGAGCGACGACGGCAGCCTCAACGCGCTCAGCTTGCTCTGTCTCGAGGGACTGCTCGCTGTCATCGACTCGATCGCGCGCCGTTGCCCGCTCAGCTCGTCGCTGTCGGCGGCGGGGACGGGCGGCATCTCGGCTCTGCAAGGCTCGGACCTGGCGCGCTTCACGTCGGGACCAGTGCAGCACACGGGACAGAAGCACCGGACGTCGAGCGAGCTGTCGCTGGACGAGATCTCGCCCATGTCATCCGTGCGCGACCTGATGCAAATTGTGATGTCGGGCAGCGACAGCGAGTCGGACTCGGATCCGGGCGACTCTCCCGACGGCGGACCCGACCAGCTCGCATGGCTCCACACTGCGCGCGAGCGAACGGCAGAAGTGCTTCAGCAGCGCAAACGTGCGAAGAAACTGTACGCGGTCGCGGCCGACAAGTTCAACACGGACCAGAAGAACTGGATTGCGTTCTCGCAGGAGCTCGGGCTGCTTCCCGAGAAGCTCACACCGGAGTCGGTCGCGTCGTTCCTGCTGCACACCCCCGGACTCAACAAGACGCTCATCGGAGACTACATCGGCGACGGTCCGGAGGACAAGTACCCATTCAACGCGGCGGTGCGCGACGCGTACATCGCGATGTTCGACTTCCGCGAACGGCCATCTCTGGACGACTCGCTGCGGTCGTTCCTGGCCAAGTTCCGGCTCCCAGGCGAAGCGCAGAAGATCGACCGGATGATGGAGGCGTTCTCAAAGCAGTACTTTTTGCAGGCAAGCGGCAAGAGCCCGCTCGTGGATGCGGATGCGGCGTACGTGCTATCGTTCAGCATCATCATGCTCAACACGGACTTGCACTCGGACCACATCCCGAAGAAAATGACGATGGACGAGTTCATCCGCAACAACCGCGGCATCAACGGCGGCAAGGACCTGCCGCGCGAGTACCTCGCGGATCTCTACACGAACATCGGGAACCACCAAATCCAGATGCAGCACGACGTGTCGGACTTCATGGACGCGACCAACTCGGCGATCGACCGGTACTCGACGCAGTGGGACGGCGTGCTCAAGCGCTCGGAGAACGTCGTCGGCGCGAGCTTCACGTCGAACGCGAGCATCCTCAAGCTCCGCGCGGGGCTGTACGAGAAGGAGATGTTCAACCTGATCTCGGAGACGGCGATCACGAGCATCCTGCTCGCGTACGAAAAGACGTGCGACGTGACCAACATGGAGCGTGCGCTCGAAGGGCTCCGCAACTGCGCCAAGATCGCGCTCTACTACGACATCAGCGACGTGTTCAACCGCGTCATGGCGTCGCTGGCGTCCTACTTCCTCACGTTCGCGCACGGCATCTTGAGTGGCGAGAAGGTGTACCTGCCGGTTGGCTCGGGCAGTGCTGTGAAGCGCAACAGCGGGTCCGCTGCAATGGGAGCTCTGCCGACGCGCCGACTGAGTGGAGGAGACGAGCGAGATGCTCAACCCGGCGGAGGAGCTGCCACAGTCACCAGCAACGGAAGTGGCGGCTTCGATACCGATTCGTCCGGACCGCTGGCGCCGATGGAAGAAGACCATCTGCAGGGTGCCAAGACCCGCCGCGCGCTGCTGTCGCTGAAGCTGCTCTTCCAGTTTGTCCAGAATCGCTCCGACTACTTCCGCAAGGCGTGGACGAGCGTCATCGAGTGCGTGCTCATGTTCAACGAGCTGGACGTTGTGCCGATCTCGTTCGTCGAGATCGACGACTTCGTGGACTCGCGCGGCGTGCCGCTGCCTCCCATCCAGGGTGTGGCACCTCCTCCGTCTCCGAGAAGCGGGTCGTCAGCTTCTGCCATGACGCCAACTGGTGGACAACCGTCTGTGGGTCTGTCGGCGAAGACGAGAGAGCGCTCGCGGCGCCTTGCGGAGCGCCAAGCAGCGATCCGCAGCCGAATGAAAGGGATGAGCCACGGGAGCCACGGAACAGCGTACGGCAACAGCGGCGGCAACGCAACCAGCGGCTCGCTATGGGGCTCGCTCTCGTCGTACCTGTGGGCGGAAGAAGACAAGACCGACGACAGCTTCTCGCAGGTGAACACGATGCTGCGCGACGCGGTACTCAAGCTCGGCGGAGGTGTGCTGGAGAAAGAGAACTGGCTGCGCTTGGTGCGCAAGCTCCCGGAGAAATCACTGATCAGCCTGCTGGAGACGCTGCTGGCGTGCCGCGACCCGTTCAAGTGCATCATGCAGCCGTCGGACGTCGGCGGGCTGGACGCGATGATGCAGGAGAACGCAATCCTCGTGCTCGAGCAGAGCGTCGACATCATCCTCGTCAACTCACACCGCATCCTGCCGCTGAACCTGTGGGACCCGTTTCACATGTACGCCAAGCGGATCCTGTCGACGCCGCTGAACGAGCTCAACATGCAGGGCTTGGTCGAGCGCGTCGTGGTGCACATTCTGCGCGTGTGTATCCGCCTGTTCCACGACGACAAGGTGCGCCCGAAGCTCGTCGCGACGCTCGAGATGCTGCTCAACATGGACGACGACATGTATCAGGCGCTGAGCGACCGCGTCGCAACGGGGATCAACATGCTCTTGAAGGCGAACCTCGTGTACATGCACGACTTCCACGACTGGAAGACCCTCCTCGGCATTCTCGAGAACGTGGTTGAGTACAAGAACGGCCGCGCGCCGTGCTGGGAGAGCGTCAAGCTGCTGGCGGAGGGCGGGCACTTGACGGACGAGAACGTGACACTGTGGATCGCGATCTGCCTCAAGTTTGTCCGCCACCGGACGCCGTACTCGGTCGACGCGCTGCGGCTGCTGCAGGGGCTCGCGAACAATGACAACGCATACAAGATGGACGGCAGCGCGTGGCTCGAAGTGATGCGCGTGATGCTGAGCTACTTGAGCGACGACCGCGCGCCGATCGCCAAGACCGCGTGGGAGTGTCTGTACAACTCGCTGCTGCAGCCTGGCGCGCCCGTGTCGAAGGACACGTGGCAGCAGTGCTTCGCAGACGTGATCTTCGCGTTCGATGACCAGGTGAATGAGGGGCTGTGGAAGCACTCGAAGGACGCGCCGCTGCACAGCGTGACGCTGCTTTCGAAGACGTTCTTGCACAACCTCACAGTGCTCTTGGAGCTGCCGCAATTCGGCGAACTCTGGCTGAACGTGCTGCGGCGCCTCGCCACGAAGCTCGTGGTGGCCGGCTCGACCGCCACGACGTCGTCGACCGCGGTCGTGGTGTTCGAGACGACGCTGCAGTCGCTGTATAACCTGCTGCTCGTGCTCAAGGCAGAGGAGGTGCTCGAGAAGGTGAGCAACCACGAGACGCAGCAAACGCTGTTCGAGGAGAGCTGCGCCGTGATCGACGAGGTGTGTCCGCACGTGAAGGACCAGCTCGGGCTCGTGCCACCGGAGGTCGAAGTCGTCGCCGAGGCGGCAGGAACAGAGGCAGAGGCCGAGTCGACGATCGAGACGCTAGCTCCGGCAGGAGGCGAGCAGGTCGAAGCGGACATCGAGAATGACCACCAGGAAGTGCAAGCTGGTGCAGAGCTCGAAGAAGGATCTGAACAGATCGATACTGTGGAGAGCGTTGACGCGACGACGACTTCGACCGAGACGAGTAGCAGCTTTGCGAGTCACATGCCGACGACGACGACGTCAAGTTCGAGTTCGGTGGTGACGAGTGAGCCGTCGTCGTCGGTGCAAGTGACCGAGACGTCTGCGTACGCGGCGCACCAGCACGCGAAGGCGGAGGGCATCCTGCTGGACGAGATCAGTGAGGCAGTGTGAGAGTTGTCTGTTGCACCACGTCACAGATTGCGTTCCGTATCGCAAGGTCCATCTGCTTCTCTTGATGTTTGTATACTTTCAGTCCGTCCGTCTGAACAGCGGTATAGCCAGCGATCTTTTCCCTCCACACGCGCGCTGATTGGATAAACTGTAGCCAATCAGCTATGATCTATCTAGTTCGGGTGGTCCACAGCATGGAATAGGAACATGGAAAACGGCAACGCGCCGCTCACTCGCCAACTCGCCGCCACTCGCAGCCACTCGCCCGCGCTTCCTCCTCCGCTTCCTCCTCGCTCTCCACTATGGCGACCGCCGACGCCTCGCTGCCTTCCGAGCCGGCGGTGACCCCCACCGCTGCCGCTGCTGCGGCCGTCGCGACCGCCAAGCGCGCGGCCAAGAAGCTCAAGAAGAGCGGCAAGAAGCAGGCCAAGAGCAGCGACGACGGCGGCGACAACGACGAAGAGAGCGCCACCAACATCGCGACGATCGACCACCCGTACCTGAGCTTCCTGCACAAGCGCATCCGCCTCTACAAGAAGAAGATCGAGAAGATCCGCGCGCTCGAGGTGGTCGTGGCAGCGGAGGGCAAGGTGCGCGTGTGCTTGCGCCTGGCGTGTAAGGGATGAGAACTGACAGATGGAGGGGGAATGCATGGACAGGTGCTGAACGAGCAGCAGCGAGAGCTCGTGGCCTCCAAGTTCGCGATGGAGAAGATCGTGACGGAGTTCGAGTCGCTCCGCGACCAGTTCATCGAGGTGTACCTCCAGGTGCGTGTGCTTGCGTGTGTGTGCTGGTTGCTGCTCGTGGACTGTGCTGACGCCGAGCGTTTGTGTTGCGATATCGCAGGAGGAGGCGGTGAAGAAGGCGGAGCAGGAGAAGCTGGCGGCGGAAGCAGCTGAGGCAGCAGCAGCAGCAGCAGCGGTTGTGGTCGTGGAGGTTGATACGGCCATTGAGGAGTCGGCGCCAGAGGTGACGTACGTCGACGAGTCGACTGCCACGGAGGTGGCTGCGGACGCGTTCGCCCACGTGCACGATCTACTCAAGACGCTGCACGTGGTGAACCTCCACCAAGCGCTCGGGAAGGAGATCCCGATGGTGCTCGACTTCTTCAGCAAGGTGCTGCTGGGCAACACGCGGCCGGTGGCGGAGGTGTCGTTCGAGGAGAACCTGGCCGAGTCACTCGACGAGGCGAAGAAGTACTTGGAGCGCAGCGACAAGATCATGGCGTGCGACTCGACGTACAGCGACCTGCGCGCGATCGTGGACAAGCTGGCGCAGACGAACGTGCTGGCAGAGGTCGTGGAGGCGGCCGAGGAGGAGGAAGAAGCGGCTCCGGCGGATACGCTGCCGGAGATCAACTTCTTCACGGACTCGCGTCTCGACACGGAGGATGTGGACGAAGAGTGCGGCGACAGCAGCAGCGCGGTGCTTGACGCCACGACGGACGACAAGCCGGACGAGCACGCGGACGCTCCGGAGGAGATCGAAGCGGAGGTGGAGATAGTTGTGGTTGCGCCCGTGACGATTGGCGTGGTGGAGACCGCGCCGTCCCCGTCGTCGATCCCTGTCCCGCCGATGTCGTTCGCTGCAGCGGCCGCATCGACGCCAGCGAACGCGCCTGTGTCTGCATGGGGGAAGGCGCCGCAGCAGCAGTTGGCTCCAGCTAGCAGCAGCAGCAGCAGCAGCAGTGACGCGACGGACGGTATGAGCAGCAGCAGCAGCCAGCGCCGCCCTCGTCCTCAAGGCGGCAGAGGCAAGAACACCAGCAGCAACAACAACAACAACAGTAGCAGTAGTACCAGCGGCGACAAGGGAGAAGGCGACCGGCCGCGCCGCCCCCGTCCGCAGCGCTCGAACGACGAGAGCTTCGCTCCGCGGAACAGCAACAACAACAGCAGCGGCAGCAGCCGCCCGTCGGGACCCAAGGACGAGCGCCGTCCGCGCGTCGACCGCGCGCTGCGGAAGCAGAGCTCCACCATCCACCAGCCGCCGCGCGCGCACGCGAGCCCGCAGGCATAAAACGCAGAGCAAGGCGGTCGTCGTCGTCGTCGTGACGCAGGATGGATAGCGTTAAGATACTTTTTTTCAAACGCTGCTTTTGTAGAGAGAGATGCCGACTCAGTGGCTCTTGTACAGGTTACTTCGCAAGAAGAACACCACCATGAGCCGCTGGTGCGTCGCCGGGCTCGCGGTCGCGCTCATGGCGCTCAAGATGGGCACGTGGGTGGCGGTCGCGCGCTTCTCCGCGCCGCCCGCGCTCAACGCCGCGTACGTGGCCGCGACGCTGCTGATGCTCTGGAGCTACGCGATGGCGGTGAGTGTCGTTCCTGCGCGCGCACCGCCGCTCGGCAGCCGCGTGTACGTGGCCGGCGACGGCGATGACGGCGCGGAGGAACATGCGCCGCGCTACTGCGAGCGCTGCGACGCGCCGAAGGCCGCGCTCGTGCACCACTGCTCGACCTGCGGGCGCTGCGTGTATCGCATGGTGCGTGTGTCGTGCTGTGTACAATGCATGGAGAGTGCTGGGTGAGTGCGTGACAGGTCGCGTGCGCTGCTGCAGGACCACCACTGCCCATGGACGAACAACTGCGTGGGCTGGGACAACAAGAAGCACTTTCTGCTCTTCCTGCTCTACACGGCGCTGAGCTGCCTGATCTTCAACGCGATCGTGGGCGGGAGCGCCAGCAGCGGCAGTGGCGACGCCGACGCGTCGCTGCTGCTACTCACGTGGGCGCTCTCGCTGCTCGTGGGCGTTGTGCTCGCCGGCTACTTGCTCTTCCACGTGTGGCTGCTGTACCGCGGGCTCACGACGTTCGAGTTCCTCCTGCACCAGCGCGGAGAGCTCGCCGACACGGCGTTGCTCTACAACGCCACCGTGTACTTCGGCACGAACGTGGCGCTCTGGTGGCTCCCGGTGGCCCCGGCGCTCGACGCGCGCATGGGCGGCGGCGCCACGCATCACCGCGAGACGCGGCAGCTCATGGTGTAGGAAGGAGCGAGCAATGCATTACTGCGAGTCTGCACCTGCTGCTGCTGCTGCTGCTGCTTGTCATGCACCCGACTCACTTGTCCTTCTTCTTGTCCTTCTTCTTCTTCTTGTCCTTCTTGCGCTTCTTGCGCTCCTGCTGCAGGTCGTCGAGTGTAGCGCGGTAGCCCGCGAGCTTGGACTCGTAGAGCTGCTCGAGCTCGCCGGCCATCTGGAACACCGGCTCACCCTCGCGGTTGAACGTCTTGGCGTTCGCGACCAGGAGCTTGATGTCGCTCGTGAACTGCTCGATGCGCGCGTACTCGGCCTTCTCCACCTTCTCCTGCTCATACATAGCGCGTGAGTGGGAGGGAAGGTGGCGTCACACACACACACACACACACACACACACACACACATACACATACCTTCATCCGCGTGAGGTCCATCGGCTCCTTGACGTAGTCAAAGTAGTTGGGCACGCCGAGGCGCTTGCAGTTCTCGCGCGTGATTTTCTAGCGATGGGGGCAGCGAGCGATCAGTTGGCCGTTGACGCGTGCGCGTCACCACCATCCTCCTACCGACCTACCTGGATGAACGGGTTGGCGGCCTTCCCGCTGACGATCCAGCCGGCCCACGTGAGGCCGCGCAGCTCCGTGACGAGCGGCGCCAACAGCGTCTGCAGTAGCTGCGCGTCCTCGCGCTCGCGCTTCTTGCGCTTCTTGTCCTTCTTCTCCCGCCGGTCCTTCTCGTCCTTGCTCTTGCTCTTGAGCTTCTCGTCCTGCGCCTGCCGGTCCTTCTGGGTCGGCGGCGGCGCGTGGACCAGGCCCGACGCTTTCTCTGCTAGACCATAGCGACAGCATCACCACAACTCTCTCGTGAGCTCTTCCTCTTCCATCCTCTTCCACCATCACCAGCCAGATCGCGTACGGTTCTTGAGCGTGTGCAGCACGGGGCCGCTCTTGCTGGCCGCCGGCAGCTGCAGCGCGCTCTTCACGACGCTCTCGGGCAGCGGCTCGATCGGCCGGTCGAACGGCACGCCGCGCAGCAGCTCCAGCAGCCCACCGCGCGCCTCGGGCGCCGTCGCGCTGCCCACGCCGCGCAGCAGGTGGTGGTACGTGCTCGGCAGCTCGGTCTTGGCCATCTTGGCGTGCTGCGACTCGAGCGCAAAGTGCCGCATGAGCGCGGCGTAGTCCACGCCGTCCGGCTCGACTGAGTGGGCGCAGCCAAGAGGCAGCAAGCGAGTGAGCGTGTGCGTGGCTGCAGGTAGACTCGAGTCCCTTATACTACGCACTGTTCTCTGCGCCGCGTAGCAGGTAGAGCGCCTCCGGATCCGCCGCCGCCGCTGCGATGCGGACACCGGAATGGGTCAGTAACGCACTCAGTCAGTATCTGTACGTGCGCTCTCTATCGGCCGCCGCCGCCGCCGGCGACGCACGCGCACTGCGCGCGACCCGCACCTTCGGCCATGCTTTCTTCCCAGTTTATACGCTAAACTGGACTATAGCCCAGTTGCTTTGGTACAATAGACGTATTTTAAGTCAAATTGGAGCAAAGTTGGCACAAGTGGCTCGCTTTTCAAGGCTGAAGCGTGAAGCGATGGCGCGCAAGGAGGAGGTGGTCGTGTACGCGGCGCTGGGCACGAACCTCGGTACGCCATATGGCGTCCTTCGCTTGCTTCGCTCTATGCCTGCACACACGTGCAGTAGCAGCACTGACACGATGCACACGAACCAGGCGACAAGCTGCGCAACCTGGAGGCGGCGGTGACGCAACTGCAGGCGCTCGCCGGCCGCGTGCTCGAGACCTCGCGACTCTTCTGCACGGCGCCGCAGTACGTGGCCGACCAGCCGCCGTTTTTCAACCTCGTGCTGCGACTGGCGACGACGCTGGCGCCCGCCGCGCTGCTTGAGGTCTTCAAGCGCATCGAGCGGGACGTCGGCCGCGTCGAGAGCTTCCGGTCTGCTGCGTCGTATTGCGGAGCTCTCGGGAATGAATGGGTGGACAGGAATGGCTGAATGGTGCACATGCGTTTGGGGCAGCTATGGCCCGCGCCTGATCGACGTCGACGTACTCTTCTACGGCGACGAGGTGGTGACGACCGACACGGCGGACGGGCCACTCGTCGTGCCGCACGAGCGCCTCCACGAGCGCGACTTCGTGCTCGCGCCGTTCTGTGACCTCGCGCCGGGTGCGTTGTTGAGCGCGTTTCGAGCGGATGTAAGAACTGTTGGTTCATGCGCATCTAACGCTTGAGATGGCGCAGACTTCGTGCACCCGGGGCTGAAGCTGACGATGCGCGAGCTGTACGATCGCCTGATCGCGTCGCACACCGACAGCGCGTTCGAGGCGCCGGTGCCGCTACTACCTGTGATCAAGTCATCGCCGTGGCAGCTGGGGTCCAAGACGTTCGTCATGGGCATCCTGAACGTCACGCCAGACAGCTTCAGCGACGGAGCCGATCTCCAGACTGTCGAGGATGCGATCGCGCGTGCGCTCGAGATGGAGAGCAAAGGCGTCGACATGCTGGACATCGGGGGCGAGTCCAGTCGCCCTGGCGCAGCGCCCGTGGACGTCGAGGAAGAGCTCAAGCGCGTGCTCCCTGTGATCGCAGGCATCCGCGCGAAGAGCGCGATCCCGATCTCCATCGACACGACGAAAGCCGAAGTCGCCCGTCGGGCAGTCGAAGCTGGCGCCAACGTCATCAACGACATCTCCGCCGGACTCCAGGACCCCGACATGCTCGCGACTGTCGCGGCGCTCCGCGTGCCGGTTCGGGCGCTGCTGTGTACTGTTCATGCTGCAACGGTGTTGTTCGCTCACAGATCTGGGTTGTGTGTCTGTGTGTGCAGATCGTCCTGATGCACATGCGCGGAACGCCGCAGACGATGACGACGCTGAAGGTGCACAGCGTTCATCGCGTTTGTCGTTGTTCCCGTGCACTGACCTTCCCGCTGTGGTGCTTGTGCTGGAACTAGCAATACGACAACGTGGTGACGGAGGTGGCGACCGTGCTGAACGAGCGCGTGCAGGCTGCGATCGCCGCCGGGATCTTCACGTGGAACATCATCGTGGACCCGGGCATCGGGTTCGCGAAGGCTGGCGAGCTGAACCTCCAGCTCTTGCGAGAGCTTTCGCGCGTGAAGACCGCCTGCCGCGGGCTGCCGGTGCTGGTATGTTGTCTTCTCGTACCTTCTCCTTGCATGCTCCCGTGCGCGCTAACACGCTGTCGGACTCGATCAGGTCGGCGCCTCGCGCAAGGGCTTCATCGGCGCGATCTGCGGGAAGCCGGACCCGAAGGACCGCGCATGGGGCACCGCGGCGACGTGCTGCGCGGCGATCGCGCAAGGCGCCGACATCCTGCGCGTCCACGACGGTCCCGAGATGGTCGACGTCGCCAAGATGTCGGACGCGATCTGGCGAGGCAGCAGCGCGTGACGACACTCTTCGCAGCCATGGACGATCACACCTTCCATCATCACCTTCATCGTCACCTCGGTTCGCTCGGCAGGAAGCTCTTGCCCAGCTGCCGAGTAACGCTCTCCTTTCAATAGACAAGCGGAGCCGCTCTTCACGAGGTCATCTCTCGCGCGTGCGCCAGGAGCTCATCGCCTCCGCTCACTTCTTCTCGCTGGGGCGACACCCGAACTCGTCTCGTCTTGGAGCTTGGGAGTGTCTCGAGCAGGCGAAGGACCGAACAATGGCGGACAATCTGCGAGACGCGGAGCCCGTGTACTCGAGCGAGACGCCGCACTTCGACGCGCTCTTCGCTCGCTACAACGTCGGCAGCGAGTGCGTTTCGTTACTCGCTCGCTCGCCACTGCCTGCCGCCCTCGGGTGCTGCAGTAGCTCCTATGGACGCGCATCTGACGCCTTCTGACGCAGTTCGATCGGCACCGACCACCTCGGCAGTCTGCTGCTCGACATGGGCTTCAACGCGGCGCCGCGCGTACTCGATCGCGCGCTCGACGACATGGACCCGAACGCGACCGGAGAGATCTCCAAGGTGCTGCCAGCGATGCTTCGACCGCAAATGTGCGCTCAGAGTTGAGTGTGATCCTCACTGTGCTGCTGCTGGTGCTGTTCACAGCTGACGTTCCTCGAGTGGTTCGAGGAGAACGCGGACGACATCGAGACGCCGCCGCAAGCGCCGGTGCACTCGTCTGCGTCGCCTTCGCACAGCCGCCCGGCCGACGAGTCGATCTGCGAGCTGCAGAGCGCGACGCTGGACGCCAAGAACGCGCGCAAGTGCGCCGAAGCCGACGTGCAGCTGCTCGCGAACCGCCTCGCGCACTTGCGGCAGGAGGAAGCGCGCGCGCAGAAGCGCATCGAGGAGGCGAACCGCCGCGCCAAGGAGGTCGAGGGCCTCAAGAAGCGCAACGTCGAGCACCAGCGCGCCAAGCAGCGCATGGTCGAGCAGATGCAGCGCGACATCAAGCAGGCGTGCGAGGCCAACAGTGCGTGTCGGTTCCTGGCAGCTGGAGCCGCACCTGGGATGCCTGACGCGTTGCTACTGCTGCTGCAGACATGGCGGCTGCGCTCTCGCGCGAGCGCAAGCAGCAGAACCGGTCGATGATCCACTCGATGCGCTCGCAGCTCGTGCAGGAGACGCGCGAGGAGCGCCAGGCGAACCTCTCGGCGATCCAGCGCAAGCGCGACCAGGACCAGCACGAGCTCTCGCAGCGCTCCAAGGAGATCCGCGCGCAGGAGCAGAGCGCGCTCAGACGCCGAGACGTGCTCAAGAAGCAGCAGGAGAAGGAGCTCGTGCGGAAAGCGCACGAGAGCCTCGCGCTCGAGCACCAGAAGAAGGTTCGCGTCCGTTTGCTGCTTGGGGATCGTCGGCGGCACACTGATTCGAACGTCGTGGTTGTCGTCGTGCAGCTCATGTCGGAGACGCTCATCCAGCAGATGGAGGTCGAGGAGGCGCAGCTCATCGAGAAGCTGCGCGTGACGCAGGAGATGCAGCGCGCCGCGCTCGAGCACCTCGAGTTCGTCATGCAGGACGACTGAGACTGCTGCGAGGAACCATCTCTCTCTTCACTCAATAGCAACGGGTGCTTGGCAGCCACGGGACGTACGTACGCCTTCGCTTGCTGCACCTCTAGTGAGTACTTCAACGCCTACAGACGGCTCGGCGTCGGCGGGCAGTGCGCTCTCGCCGCCTGCACGACGTCCTGCGCGCAGCCCCACTGCAGCGTGTGGCCCGAGCCGGCGTGGCCGTAGTTGTGGATCACCAGCGCGCCGCGGGACGTGCGCAGCGGGTCGAGCTCCACGCGCGCGCAGTTGGCGCGTCCCGGACGCAGCCCCGCCGCGTGGCCGAGCACCTTGCTGTCGCGCACCGTGGGGTTCGCCGCGCAGCAGCGCTCCCATATCTCACGGACGTCCTGCTCGCTGTTCTCGGTCGACCAGTTGCCCGGCTGCACCGTGCCGCCGAGCACGACCTCGCCGCCGGGGCGCGGCAGGATGTACGTGTGGAGTCCGTTGCGGTGCACGACCATCGTGAACTGCGTGATCGCGGGGTTGAACACCTTGATGGTCTGCCCGCGGATCGGGAACACGCTCTCGTCGCGTGCGAGCTCCTTCGCGCCGATGCCGGAGCAGTTCACGAGCACGTCGCAGTCGATCTCGCCCAGGTCCGTGACGCGGGGGATGAGCTCGACCGAGCCGCCGAGCTTCTTGATCTGCGCGTGCAGCCACTTCATGAGGATCCTGATCGTCATACGCATAGTACGTTAGCGCAGCGCAAGCACCACCCGACCAGCACCGCCGTGCCGCAAGCACGCACGTGGGGTTGTACACGATCGTCTCGAACGCGAAGCCGTGCGCCGCGTCCGGCGCGATCTGGCGCGCCTCCTGCGCGCTCAGCAGGCGGAAGTCGCGCACGCAGTGCGCCCAGTACGGGTGCACGACCGCGGGCGCGCCGTCGCCCGACACGTCGACGCCGCGCACGAAGTGGATGCCGGTGGCCTGCTCGCCGTGCTGCTCCAGCACGCGCGTGAGCCACGCCATGCTCACCTCGCACCACTCGCTGCCGCCGCGTGCAGCACCCGCAGGTCAGCTCTCCCTTGTGCATTCAGAGAGAGATAGAGAGCGAGCGCACGTTCACGCACCGGGGCTTGTGCGGACTCACGTCCGCCGGCAGCGCGAACGGCATCCAGATGGCGCCCGCCACGTGCGACACGAGCCCCTCGACGCGCTCCGCCACCACGCGCACGTCGCGGTAGCCGCTCTCGAGCAGCGCGAGCGCCGACGTAAGGCCCGAAATGCCGGCACCCAGCACCACGACGCGCGGCGACGAACGCATTCTTCGATGCTGCTCTCTTCCTATGTCCTTGGGACGGCGGATCGAAGACTGGGGAACTGAGATTGAAACGCAACGCAATGTTGGGTAAAGGACGGGTACATCGGTATCTCGACACAACATCTGAAGGTGCGCTGCCTCAGCAGCTCCAGTCGCAGTCTGGTTATCTCCGCACACACGCTTGAACGCTCTGTGGTGCACGCTCGATACCACCGTAGCATCAGCGCTCCTTCGGTCTTTCAGCCGGTTGTCGTTGCTCTTCCTGATAAACACGTTCGCGTATCCGCTGGCGTCCATGCCGTGCCAAAGCGTACAGACGTAGAGCAAAGTCCCAGCTGAAGCTGCAGCAGAAGTCGTACCAACTCTACTTGGACGCCACCAGCCTCGTGTTCTCGTATG
>JAASGA010000364.1:0-21932 GCA_023334105.1 Globisporangium nodosum
AAAACATCCGTCATGGCGTTCGATTCGGTACGTGCGTGCGAGTGGAGACTGTTGCTGCTGTGATGCTTTCGTGGAGTCATTCTAACGCGCTGTTGTTGAATGGTGTTGATGTTGTGCTTGGCGCAGCACATGATTGGACTGCGCGACCGCGCGGACTCGCTGAGCATGTCGGAAGCCTCGGACTGGTCGGACGACTAACTGGTCTTTACCATGCGAGCTTGGAGAGTTCAATGCTCATGCTACGAATGCAAACAAGAGAATCGACTGACGGTGATCGTCGAGCAGACGAAAGCGAAGACAGTCAATCGTTCATCACACGAGAGAGAAAGAGGCTCGTTCAAAGGACAAACGAGCTTCAGCTTAGCACCTGCTTCCTTCGCCACGACTCGAGTCTCATCGTTTGCAGCGCGATATCGCCAGCAACCACGGCTTCGTTCCTGACAATGATGTTGCCTCGAACACCCTGGACGTAACTCGTCACCTACTTCGACGTCTTCGGCGCGACGACGAGCGGCGTCTTGCAGATGGTGCAGGACTTGACGGTCGTAAAGTTCTCGAACGCACACTTGGGACACACGAGGTAGCCGCTGTCCGCCAGTCTGATGTGAGTGAACCGCGAACAAACACACACGATTGTTGGTGTCGTCCCGGTTAGCGAAGCACACGGTCATACAAGGCGAGAACGAAAGCGCGGTATAGCGTACTGGATCACGACTTCCGGACGCCGCTTGTCAGGTGCGTCGTCCGTGGGGTTGAGTTCCTCTCGCAGCGCCGCCTGATCCTTGTGGTTCTTCTTCACCGCTCGATCAGCAAGGTATGACGGCGCAGAAGAATACGACCACCACCACGTTGCCGACGATGATGACTGCCACCTGCCACGGCTGAAACCCGCTCATGTTTTCACGGTGTGGTTGATCTTCGAGGGCAATAGTTGTGTCGACTGATGGAGAGGGAGACCACTTGCGCTCTCGGGCTCAACTGGAGGAATGGCGGCTGTCATCGACTGTAGTCCACGTATTCATACAGTGCGTTGCGCTCCACCACCAAACGCAATCCAGGTGCACACTTGAGCACGATTTCAGGTGCACCAGCAGAGACTGTACAGTATTGTACACGGGAATCAGTTGTCGTGCGCCACGCAGACAAGTGAACAAGCGAGTGTTCTCACAGTGTGCCGATCGACACCGCAACTTGATCAGCCACCGTGCAACTTCAGTCGAAATCACAACAGTGCAGCTTGCATGTTGTGCAGTATCATCAGAACTGCAATCGCCATCCATATCTGTCGTGCAAACGCAACGCTCGGCACCTGCATCAAGAGCATCAAGATCAAGATGATACTAGAGCACGAGCAGCGAGCAGATAGAGTCCGACGACCACGGACCTCCCGTTTCTTGCGCTCATGGCGAGATATCGCTATTTGACTCACGTACGCAGGGATCAACCTTTCAGTCCGCGGATCGATCTTCTGAAGTCGCTTGTCTGCCTTCGAGGATACTCGTTGGACATCAATCGAGCTGGATCGTCGTCGATTGCGCAGTTGGTAGAGCTCGTGTGAATCTCAACTGCGAAAGGATCTCCGTCGTATCCGCGTCATCTTCGAACAAGTACAGTGTCCTGCCAAGTTCACCTAGTCTCCCGATGTTCCTTGTTCATTCGTTAGGTATCAAAGCATCAACTTGGTACCAACAGTTTTGATACCATCACTGACCACGAAAGATGATGCCCGCAACGCTGCAGGTGCTGGCGCTGGCGGCAGCGCTGCTCCCGCACGGCGCGTTGGCGGCCGTGCGCCCCGAGTGCGCCGACTCGTGCATTCCGGCGTCCTGCGTGTCCGACTGGTGGCGCGCGACCAACGCCGTGAAGCTCTCGGGCGCCGCCGTGCTCGTGTTCTTCGCCACCTTCCTACCGCGCGTGCTCGTGCGCCTCGCGATATTCGTGCTCACCAAGCTGCCGTTCATCCGCCAGTGGGTATAGCAAAGCGTCGTAGTTTACTTGGTGGAAATGGCTGACGACTCTGCTGGCACACAGGACGGCCGAGGACTTCCGGCGCTCGTGCATGAGCTCGTCCACACACCTCATCTCCATGTCGCTCGTGCTGCTGGCGCTCAACGTCTCGAAGCTCGAGCCGTTCTTCTGCAACCTCCCCATGTACATCTGGGGCGTCTTCTTCCTCATCTGGATCTTCTCGCTCTTCGACGTCGTCGAGAGCGTGCGTCATTGCGATCTCTGTAGCAGCGCGAAGCGATAAGGAGCTCCTGCTTGAGGTGCTCATTCTGACTACGACGCTGCTACGTGGATGCGCAGCTCGCAGTTCGGCGGTTCGTGGGGCCGAGCGGCGACTTCTCCAAGAAAATGGTCATCTCCGAGTCGGTCAAGGTACGCGCTCTCGCTGCCGTACCGGACTGGGAGAGAGCTGCTGCTTGATACCAGAGAGCTCCCTCTCTTGATGGTGTTCCTCCAAGCTGCTAACGAGTTGCGTTATGTGCAACGGTAGATCCTCCGACTGACAGTGCTGCTCATCATCGCGCTCATCATCTACTCGTCGGCGCTCGGGAGCAGCCAGACGCTCAAGTACTCGATCCTCGCAGTCATTGGCATCTCCATCGCGCTCGGCTTCGTGCCTTCGGTGCGTCGATCGCTTCAAGGGGCTGCTTCTGCTGTTGTTGTATGGGAGGAACTCTCGCAAACAGACCAGAAGCCGTGCTGACGAGCTCGCGGACTTGGTCATGGCTCTCTGCTGACGCGCGCTCTGGTGCCAGTTCCACAACGTCGTCGGCGGACTCTTCCTGGCGTTCAACTCGCAGTTCAAGATCGACGACTTCATCCACGTGGGCGACGCGAAGGGCTTCGTGCACCGCGTGTCGCTGCGCTACACGACGGTCGTGAGCATGGACGGCACGAAGCTGTACGTGCCCAACAGCTTCTTCCTGTACAAGCCGATGGTCAACTTCACGCAGCGCCCTAAGCAAGACATCGACATCCACGTGCGCGTGGCGACAACCACGCCCGCCGACAAGCTGCGCGCGTGCATCAAGAAGCTCGAGGTGATGCTGCAGTCGCTGCACGTGGCGCTCACGTCGCACGAGGAGAACCAGTCGGACCTGCGGCACGGCGAGAAGTGGGAGCGCTTTGCGTTCGTCGCCATGGAGGAGCTGTACCAGATCCGCGTGTACTCGTACACGGAGGAGCTCGAGGCGCGGAAGTACGCGATGATCAAGTCCGAGGTGTGGCTCGCAGTGATGGAGGTCATGGAGGAGCTGGGTATCGATGTGGTCAGCCAGCACCAGCGGCAAGACGGAGAGGCGCACGCCAACCCGTTCGGCGAGTCGCCGCACAACCGGCGCGAGATCGAGTCACCGTTCGCGTCCGAGATGAACGCGGTGATTGGGGCTCACAGCAGTGGCGGAGCTGGAGCCAGGACGCAGCTGTAGAGCGCTCGGCGTGAGCGAACACGCGGACGTGCTGAGCTTCTGCACATTAACTTATCCTGACCCAGACTTGGTGTCCGCGATGGAGCCACAGCCTGCTCACGCACTAGAGGAACCGCACCACTCGCGATTCACGACGCCACTAGAAGCGGTCGATCCACCCCGACCCCTCGATCTCGCGCTCCAACTCGTTCATCTCCTGCTGCAGGTCTTCCTCGAGCACGAACGCGCGCGCTCTCAGCGGCCAGTCGCTCGCTTGATTCTCCAGTCGAATGTACCTGCTGAAGCAAGCCGTGAACTTCCCGTGCGCGAGGTGGAAGATCTCGCCTCCTTCTTTGTACTGGAACGCCAGGTCGGCCACCGCTCGCTGGTTCGTCGCTCTGAAGTGGCTGTCGTAGTCCACGGAACCGCCTGCTACGTTCAGGATGATAGTCGTCGCCGCCTGCGCTACCAGTACGCTCGCATTGTCTCGATATTGTCGGACGGCACTAGCAACTGGCGACAGCGGCGTCTTCTTCTCCTCCGCTTCTTCTTCCTCGCTCACTGAGTCGTACGTCAAGAAGTCGCCGCCCGAGTAGCTCTTCACTTTTGCGACGTTCCCGAGGGGCTTCCGGAGACTGCGAGTGTCCTCCACGATCGTGTGTCTCGAGAGCTCCAAGTCGTCGCGAGTGCGCGGCTTGCGGTGGTTGCTGATCGGCGCGAACGTTGCGTTCGTGTTGCTCCGCTGCACCCTTCGCGCACTCTGCCCGGCTCGCTCGTCGAGGTTCTGGGGAGGTGGGAACTCGATGGGAGACTCGATCCACCTGCCTCCGTGCCACATGAACCGGTATGAAGCGCTCAGGCACTCCAGCCGAGTCGCACACAGCGCCTTCACCGCCGATACCAGCGAGTACATGAACACTTCTGCGTACGCATGGAAGACAACAACAGATTTGAGGCGTCAATCGAGGCATCGATCACATAGACGGCAAACCGAACTCAAACATAGGAGTAAGAACGCACCAGACAGGTAGTGATGCGTCGCCGCCAAGTCCTCGCGGGCATTCGCCAAGCAGCTTGGGCGTCGGTCGCCAACTCTGGACTCGCTGCTGGTCTCGAGAAACATGTTGGGCGAATCGATCAACTGCGTCACAGACACGTACGCCAGGCGATCCGAGGTCGTCGAGTAGGACGTGTCGTGACCTGCCCCGGAAATCTTCCCTTCGCGAACCTGCGAGAGCCAGCTCTGCAGATCCGCGCTCGGGAACTTTCCCAGCGGACACGCCTTCAGCTGGCTCGACAGCGCGAGCCACTTGGATTGGCGGAGCGTGAGTTCCGCAGCCAAGTCTTTCGCGCCATCCACCAAGCTCGTCAGCTGCATCTGCAGCAGTCGGAACGACCCCTCGGCAAACTCGTCATCCAGATCCTCGTGGACAACCTCAAACGCGGTCTTCCGCTTTGCTTCGCCAGAGAGATTCGAACTGAGCAAGCGCTCGGCGACCTGCGACGACCGCGAGCACGTGTCTTCAATCTGCGTGAGCACGCTCAGCTTCTCGTTGAAGTGCTCGATCTGTGCAGCACGAGGACGCGCAACATGCGGGTTGTTAGCAGAGTGAATACATCCGCGTCTGTGTGCTGGTGACAACCCGTACGTTCTGGGAGACTGTCTCGAGCACACGCTGGCGGTGCGTTGTGCGGAGCTTCTCGAGATGATCGCCCGTCAGCCCTGCGCAAATTGCTGCACGTGAGCAACCACCACTTGCCTAACGCTATGCGAAAGCACGTTGCTTGCAACGCACATGGGATGTTCAGATCATCCTTGAACACGAGCGAGAAGAGAGAATTCGCATCGATGCAGCTGGTCTCGGTCGCCCGCAGACACTCTTCAGCCTCGCTGCTCGACTTGGCGTGGAAGAGACGTTCCTCTGCGAGCAAGAAGAGCGCGATGCCCACTCCAAAGAGAATGCGCAGTCCCTGGGAGAAGAATGCGTCCCAAATGCGCAGCACCTGACCGAACAGCAAGTGAGCACAGCCAAACTGAGTTCTTTCGCATTGGATCGAAGTACAAGCAGCAGGTAATGCATCGTCGCACCGTTGGAAGTGGGATCGACGATGATGTGAAGATACTCAGGAACCAACTCTCGATAAGCCGGTCGACAGGAAAAGAGAGAGACTTCAAGTGTGACACGAGCGCCGGCGCTCTGCTTTCGAGAAGCGCCTGGAACGCCGAGACATCGATCTGCAACGCTGGTCGATGCCCGTGAAAGTACCCCGGAAGGACGACATCAATCACACTGTCGAACAACAATTCCTTCGTCAGTAGCCTCACGACACAGAGAGCTCGAACGCAATCCGTCGTTCATACCTGTTGATCACCCAAAACGCACTCTCTTCCTCCAGATACGCGAGCAGAAGGCAGGACACTCGCCATGGACAAGGGTGCGAGAACGGGCTGCAGCAGCAAAGCATGCGAAGGTGTCAGTCGCCATGCCAAGCATCTGGTGATTCGCGAAGAAGACACGTACTTGTAGCGTGAAGTTGCGATCAGCACGCGTCTCCGAGCAGTCAGCTCCCACTCCGCACTCGATGAGTCACTCGGGTAAACGTAGTCGCCCAGTCGTCCTTTCACGAGCTGCTTAAGCGTGTTCCGCGTCCCAGATGCTGCATCTCCATCGTGCGATTCGTCATCCTCCGTGTCATCGTCACGTCCCGACGCTCGACGGATAAGGAAGGATTCGCGATCAGTCTGCTCGCCCTGCCGTCCGTACTGCACGGAGCTGTCGGACTCGGCGCGCTTGAGCCGATTCGGCACCGCCAGGTCGGTATCATGGATGCTCGCGTGTTGAGCATCGCGAAGCGCGAGCGCACTCAATCGCGCATACAGCATGCGATTCTCTGGACTGTCGTCCTCCGGGTTCATTGGCGCTGCAAACTTGTCGAACAACGTCGCACTCTCCAACTCGGACTCTCTCGCGTCTCGCGCTGGGAAACTCATCGTCTTGGGGGATCTCCGAACCGGTCGCTTCATCTCTGCGCGCTTCTGCAGCTCAATCGCACCGGCAAACCCTTTCCAGAGCTGCCCGCGCAACTCGTCCGGGATCCCCGCGCGGATCGCCGATATAATCTGTCCTCAGATGCAAGCATGAGCACATGCGCACACACGCTAAGCGGAGTCACTCAGATCGTACCTCTGGCGTGTTCTCGTACTTCCCAGAGGCGGCGCACTTCTCCAGCTGCGTGTATTTGGTTTCAGCATGTCCTTTCATCAGCAGCGCCAGCCACTTCCTTCACTGCTGTCAGACTTTGTTTCGACAACCGAGAGATGCGCACACACTACGTACTTTGCGTCCGCGCTCAGCTCGGGGTGCTTGTTGCTTCCGGAACTCGGCAACTCGCTGTCCTCCTGCAGTCTCAGCACAAACATCTTGGACGGCGGAGTCGCGATCCACACGAGACACGCCTGCCGCTCTTGCGCCGAGAGCTTGCTCGCGAACTTGAACAGACTGCTCTCCTTCTTCCGCTCCTCGATGACGCGCTCGCCCGTGACGCGCACCGTTGGCGCGTGGCGCACATCCACGCGACCCTGGAGCTCGTTCAGAGAGTCGTCTCGGAAGTACAGGAGGTCTCCAGACGCCAGGAACACGAAGAAGTGGCGCTTCCAGTACGAGATGATGCTCTTGGGGCTGACCGCACACACAGGAGAGGTCAGTAAATGGGAGCACTCCGTTGCCCCATACTCTCAAAGCCTCCGGACCAACCTGTGCCCTGTGCGCTCGCGTTTCTTCGTCATCCATCCGGAGTGCAGCACGTCAATCGCGGGGTAGAACGCGGAGAGCGCTGCGAGCAGCGACAGTCCCTGCTGCGACTCGCTAGCGCTTCTTCACGCAATGAAAGCACCACCACACAGACACCGTTAGGACTCGTGTAGTACATGAACGCGCGCGGGTTGATGTGTCGACACCGACGTACGGTCCCCACTCGGCGCCGTTGTGGAACGCCAGCAGGCTCAGGTTCTGGCCATCCCCACAGAACATCATGGATCACATCAGTACCAGCACTCGCTACGACGCTACAAGTACAAGCAGCAGCAGCAGCAGCAGCAGACAACGGACCAGCGGCGTGATGACCGCGAAGCGCTGGTCGCTGACATCGAGTCCCGCGTCGGCGCCGTCCGACCGACTCTGGCCCAATTCCACACAAACGCTATCAGCATCATACTAGCCTCCATCGACCACAGTCAGCAACAGTATCAACACCTTCTTCCCGCCCGCGTGCGTCGGCGGCAGGAAGCAGCAGATGCCGACGGCGTCCGCGAGGCTGATGACGCCCTTGGGAGTCGACAGCAGCAGCGTCGTGACGTCCCGACACGCGTCTGCAGGTCGCCAGACACACACAGTGAGATACGCAGGCAAAGCAGCACATAAACCACCTAGAGCCGCCCACGCACCGTAGTGGCGCAGCTCCTTGCGGCCGCCGGCGACCGCGACGAAGACGAAGTAGCGGCGCCGCCAGCGCTTGCTGAAGCGCCCGAGCTTCTTAAGCCAGCCGTGCCAGAGCACCGAGACGTCGCGCAGACTCTGGAAGCCTGTGGGGTTGGAGCTGCAGGCGCATACAGAGCGTCAGCGTCCTGCACACGCACGCGCACGCGCACGCGCATGGTCCGCCCCCATACTTACTTTGAGCGCACTTTCTGCATATTTTACCGAACTGGGCACTATTTTCTTCTCAAGTTGAATGTCACTGAAGCGGGGGGATATCACCCGAATGCAGCGCGCACTACGAGCTTCGGTTACCGAATACGTAAATGACCAAAACTGTTCTCAAAGTCACAAAGAGGAAGCCATCCATCACAACCTCAGATCTACTGCCTGTGTGCTGCACGTGGCCGTGTCCGCGCGCTTCCTTCCCCCCACACTCCAACAGCGTATACCAGAGATAGAGAGGGCGGCTGACAAACAACATGTTCAAGAAGTTCTCCGAGCGCTTCCCGACCGCCGCCAAGAGCCTCGAGTCGCTCGCGGGCAGTGGCAGCGGCGCCGGATCGGCCGCGTCGCCCGCCCCCTCGGCCAGCGATGACAGCGCGGAGAACGACAGCGCGCAGCAGCAGAACGTAAGCGGCGGCGACGGTGGCGGCGGTGACGATAGCGAAGAAAGTGCGAATCACGCCGGCGACGGCGGCGCGACGCCCCCCAAGAGCGACGAGCGCCGCCTCGCGCACATGCGCGCGGCGCTCGCGGAGAAGATCAACTCGGAGTCGGTGTCCGCCGCCGCATCCGTGGCCGCCACGAGCATGCTGGGCTTCATGAAGAAGGCGCAGAGCGTGGCGTCCGTGGCCGCGCGCGAGGGCGCCGCGAAGGCCGCGGCGCTCAAGAACAAGGCGCTCGACGCCGCTGACATGGATGCGCTGCAGCGCCGGCTCAGCTACGCGCTCGACCGATCCACGGGCGAGGTGAACCTCGAGCTGCTCAACTTCTCGTACATCTCGGACAACCTCGTGGCCATGGGCTTCCCGAGCATGAACCTCGGCACGAACCGCACGCTCCTCAAGGACAACCCGATCGACCTCGTCTCCATGTACCTCAACGACGCGCACGGCGGCCACTACATGATCTGGAACCTCAGCGGTGCGATGGGAGCTCTACTATGCATGATAAGGAGGGTGTCGGGTACTGACAATCGCTGCTCGTCATGCGGATGGTACAGAGGAGACCTACGACTACACGTACTTTGACAACCAGGTGCGGGCTTGGCAGCGTGCGATCAACTAGGAGCATATCATGGCTTGCTGACGCTTCTTCGCTGTGGTGGGTGCTTGCTAGGTGTTGGAGTTCAACTTCCCCGGCCACCCGGCGCCTCCTCTCGGTACGCCCACCCGCCGATCGCTGCGAGAGCTATCATGTGTGCTGTCGCGCTTCTGTCGGCGCTCACGTGGACTCACTCGGATGTGGACACGCTACTGACACAGGACTCGTGTTCAAGATCTGCTCGTCGATCGAGAACTGGCTGCACGCGGACGAGAAGAACCTGGCGGCGATCCACTGCCTGACCGGCAAGGGGCGCACGGGCACGGTGATCGCGTGCTACCTGGCGTGGATTGGAGAGTTCCCGAACGCGATCGAGGCGCTCGAGTACGTCGCGGAGCAGCGCAACACTTCGGTCGAGAAGCTCACGATCCCGTCGCAGAGAAGGTGTGTACCCGTGGAAACTTCGTTACTAGTGTACATGTGGTGAGCTCAAGTTTGTTTGACAATACGTTACGTGGTGTATGATGCATAGGTACATCCAGTACTTCACGAATGTGATGGACGGCGTCAAGCCCCGGTCGTCCCCGCTGCTGCTTCGTCGGGTGATTATCAACACCATCCCGGTGTTCGGTTCGCGACGCGTTCTGGAGCCGGTGAAGAAGGACGTGGCTGCTATCGAGGGTGAGTCGACGGGCGAGTCTGGTGCTGTGGTGCTGAACGAGACCGGCGAGGAGGAAGTGCACGAGATTGTCGAGGAAGGTTGCTGCCCGTACCTCCAGATCTTCAAGGGCGGCAAGTTGGTGTTCACGACCACGTGGCGGGACATGGAGACCGGGAACGGCGTGCAGTGGGCTGGAGTCAACGACGGCTCGATCTCGTTCAACGTGAACTGCATGCTGCAGGGGGACGTGCTCATCCGCTGCCGACACCTCACGGACGCGGGCGAGCGGGTGTCGATGTTCCGCGGCGCGTTCCACACGGGCTACATCCCGCAGGGCATCCTTCGGTACGGATGAGGTTCAGAGTAGCGCTCAAGTGTGCTTGGTGGCGTACTGATGTCGTTCCTTTCATGTGGCTGTGCTCAGGCTGACGAAGGCGCAGTTGGACGGCGCGTGCGGCGACCCTCGGTTCGACCAGGACTTCTTCGTGGACCTGATCTTCGCTGACGTCGAGACCGAGTCGCAAGCAGGTTGGTGTCGCTACTGCGAGAAGCTGTTGCTGTTTGTATGCGACGTGTAAGGTTGACGCTGTGGCTGCTTTGTATGTATTAGATGGCGCGGGAGCGGCAAGTGGTCCGAAGAGCGAGGGTGTGGCGCTGACTGAGGAGGATCGCCAGGCGTACGAAGACATGCTGCACCGCGACGAAGCCTTCTGGGAGGACATTGAAGCGCGAAAGGTGCGACTGCAGAAGCTGCGCGAGGAGCAGCTGAAGAAGAAGCAGCAGGAGGCCGAGGCTGCTGCTGCGCGAGCCGCGGAGGAAGCAGCAGCCGCGGAAGCTACGGCGCTCGCTGAGAAGGCGGAGAAGGAGAAGCAGGCAGCTCTTAAGGCGCAGAGCTCGTTCAGCATCGTTGGCGGCGACGAGGACATGCAGCTGACGCCGTCGAAGGTGAACCGTAAAGGCAGCTGGGACGAGGCGAAGGACAAGGAGCTGATGAGCGAGCTGGAGTCGCTCACGGCGGGTGCGCTTGCGAAGGCCGTCGACAGCGACGATCTGCTGCTGCACCACGGTCTCGAAGAGAAGGCGACCGACAAGGAGGGCAGTCCAGCTGCAGGGGGCGACGCCATGGCTGGTCTCGCGAAGGAGTTCGAGGACATGAAGAACCTGGAGAAGGAGCTCGGGCTGGAGTCGTTCTCGAGCGAGCTGGCGAGTCTCCCGGACGGCAAGCTCGGTGCGCGCCTGGAAGCGCTGGACGCCGAGCTGGAGGGTCTCGGCTCACTCTCTCCGTCCGCGAAGGACGCGAGTGCCGAGGACGTGATGAACTTTGCCGCGGACGACTTTGACGAGCTCGAGGAGTACCTGAGCGGGCTCTCGACGTCGACTTCTTCTTGATCTCGCGAGCACTTCGTCGTCGGGTGTTGAGCTACGCAGCCCAGATCGAACGACCACACGAACGACGGACGCACGAGCAGTGCATCGAGAGAACCAGAGATCCCATCCATCTGCTTTGCATGTGTGCGTGGAGAGATGATGATCAATACAGCAGTGCGTGTGACCTTGTGACGAGTGAACAGGCGCTCGCTCGCTCACCGACCTTCTCGAGCGTCGGGTGAGTGCGCGATCGGCCAGCGAGCGAGCAGGAAAGGAGAGTGATGGCGGTCTCCCCGTTCTGCGCTGGCTCATCGATGCCAGGTACACGGGCGGAGCATGTACGAGACCCAGCACTTGCCCTTCGCTAACCCGTCTCGATGGTGGCAAGTGTGGCAGGATCCGTACGTCGAGGTGATCAAGTTCGGCATGAACCACCGCAGCGTCGGCTGGCACGCGCAGGGCGACGTGGAGCAGGTGCAGGACCAGCAGATCCACAAGAACGTCTTCAAGATCCGCGGCGCGATCGCCGCAAGCAACTACCTTCGAGTCCCGAGGTGTGTGTGTGTGTGTGTGTGTGTGTGTGTGGAACCAGTCGCTCACTCGAACGCGATGAGCGATCTCTGACTCGCTGCTGGACCAACTGCTCCTCATGCTCGGCGGTGGAGCAGCGACACGACGAAAGGCACGCACGGACTCGGACTCACAGGGCGGTTCGTTTACATCCAGGTGCGTGTGGTGCTTGGTGTGTGGTGCCAGCCTGGGGGAGGAACTGACAGCATGGAGCAGATGCGCTGCATCCAAGATCTCCCGGTCACGATCCACTTGGATCTGGTCACAGCCAAGAAGACCATGCTGCGGTTCACGCTCAGTTCGCTGTATCAGTCGCTCAGGAGTGCCGGAACTGTGCTGCGCGTTCCCTTGCGGTGAGCATATCACCTGCAGAGATCTCGATGATCTGCCAACGCTCGCTAACACTGTCATTGCCTCCGCTTCGCTGTGTCACTACCAACTTCCAGGCTGAGCAACAAGTGGACTGTCGTCTCAATCGACATGGCGAAGCTGCTCCAGCTCCACACGTTCAACCAGTACGCTCGAGAGCAGTTCCACCATCTGAAGGTTGGTTCGAGCTGAGCTGAGAGAGCGCGACTGCTGATGCGGTTCGCGTCCAGATGATAACATGCTGCGTGCGGTGTTGGGCAGAGCGTGACACTGTGCGCAGCGATGAACGTCCGGAACATCTTTGCATCTGCCGTGCAGTACACACAGGCGGTACGAGTCGGCAACACGTTGATCACAGTCGAGTGCTCATTGGTCTGACGAGTTCGTGCTCCTTACGTGTGCTACAGACGCTGCCTCCAAGTCTCCGGTTCCCAGCGGCGGCGTCCGAAGAGGAATACGACTGGCACGCTCTCCCCACGCCATCCCAGCTGCTCTCTCCACGAAAGTCACGTGACGCCCGAGCTGCAAGCACGAACCAACAGGAGCAGTCACCAAACAAGTCCATCTCTCCGAGCCTCAAGTCTGAGAACCAGCACTCGCCAATGCGTCGGTACGAGCGCTCGACAGCGCTGTCGCCGCGAGTGGCTCTCGAGAAGTCCTCGCCGGCGACCAGAGAGCACAACTTGCATCGGGACCGCACGTCGATCCTCGCCAGAGTACGTGGCCAGCTGAGTGTGCTCGTGCTTCGTGTCGAGTCTCATGAGCGAACTCATGTGTGTGTGTGTCTGCAGGCGGATCAGATCCTTCGCGACGCTGGGATCGCTCAACCGAGGTCACACGACAACGAACTAACAAAGTCGTCACGCGCGGGTATCGCAGAGAGCACTGCGTCAGACGTCTGTTCGGTGCGATCGCCACGGTCGAAGAAGCGAGCAGCGGCGACAGTGACGACAACGGAGTGGCCGGACCCGATCCTGACCTTGCGGCACGTTGTCGGGTTCTCGAACGCATTCCCGAGCGCTCTCATGTGGCTGCGAGGCAGCTCGTGCTGCATCTACTCGAGCTTCTCCACGATCGTCATCCGAGACTTCCAGGCTGGACACACGTCGTTGCGCTCGCTGGGTCATGCAACGGAACTGGTTCGCGAAGGCGATGACAACCAGAGCGTGGCTGCGACGAAGGGCGGGTCGGAGGATCTCTCGAGTCTTAGCGCCACCGAGTCGTTCTTGTGGGGCCACGGTGCGTCGATCTGCGGGATGGCGCTCGCGAGAGAGGAGAAACTGCTCGCGTCCGCCGAAGAGGGTTCGAGCAGCGTTAGACTGTGGGATCTTCGCCGCCTGGAGTGCGTCACAGCGCTGAAAGCGCATGCGAGAGGAGTGCACGCTCTGTGCTTCTCATCGTCGGGCCAACCTCTCCGGCTGTGCGCTGTGGGCCGAGATGCGTCGCGCCGGGTGCAGATCATTGTGTGGGACTGCTCTGCGCTCCTCCACGACGGATCCAGACGTGAGGCAGGTGGGAGCTTGAGCAGCGCGCTGCCGATCATCGCAAGGCAGACATGTGACTTCCCTGTGACCAAGATCGCGTTCTCGCCGTACGAAGCGGGCCAGCTCGTCTCGTGCGGCAAAGAGAACGTCCGCTTCTGGCGACTGCGCAACAGCCACCTAGCTGGTAGCCCCGTGGTACTGAACGAGTACTCGCGCGGCACAGTGTTCACCGACATGGGCTTCGATCTCGTGTATCAAGCGTTCCCGTCCAACATCCCGCGAACGCGACCACTGTACGTGTCGTCCAGCCTCGGCACGCTGCTGCTGATCAACTACGACACACGGAGCGTCGTGTGCGTGTACCAGCTGCATGACAGCGCGATCAACTGCGTCTCGATCAACGAAGGCTTTTGCGTCACGGGCTCAGAAGACAACTTCTTGCGCGTCTGGCCGCTCGACTTCACCGACTTCTTCCTCGAGGCGCAGCACGAAGCAGGCGTCGCCTCGGTCGAGGTGTCCTCCGATGGCTTGTGCGTGCTCGTTGGGAGCCGCAACGGCGCGATCGGGATGCTCAACATCACCAATCAGCGGTACGACACAGTTCTGCGATCACACATAAGCGAAATCACGACGATGGCGCTGACGCCGACATCGCTGCTGAGCCACGGTGAAGTCGTGAAGCGAGACGAAGTCGTGACCACGTCTCGAGACGGCACGCTTCGGATCTGGGATGCTGCGTCGGGACAGCAGTCGTACGAGTTCGATGTCCAGAAGGACGAAGTGACGTGCTTGGCAGTGTCGCCAGTGGAGACTAACATCGTCGCGGTGGGCTTTGCGTCCGGGTGCGCTCGAATCTTTGCCATCCGGAACGAAGGCGCGACGTCTGCGATCCGAGAGTTTCAGCAGCACCAAAGCGCTCTCCGCTCGATCCAGTACGATCGCGACGGCCGATTCCTGTACACGTCGGCGGCAGAACAACAGCTGTGTATGTACGACGCTCTGGAGCGAGCGTACGCGCCGGTGAAGATGCTGATCGCGGACATGTACGCGAAGAGCGGCAGGTTCTGCCTCAGCAGCGACAAAAAGTACCTCGCGACGATCAGCGCCGACCAGAAGAACGTCACGGTGCTCTCCTCTGGCTCCTTGCTGCCTCATTCTACGATCAAGCCGCTGCACTCTCAGCCGCACTACGCGAACCGCCTGACTCGAGAGGCTGCTGTGTCGCCGAAGGATGGGTTGAAGGAGTTGCTGATGTCTGGCGACGCACAAGAGCTCCTCGTTCTCTCGAAGACGGACCGGTTGTTCGTGTACTCGATGGCGACGCTGCAGTTGACGCAGACGATGCCGTTGCTGGTGCAAGGATCCATCACGTCGCTCGTGCTCAGTCCGAACCTGAAGTACCTCGCGACAGGCGGCTCGGACGGCTCGTTGTGCGTTTGGAGGTGGGCGAAGGAGCAGCGGTTCAGTCGCAAACAGCAGTCGTTCGTGGGCCAAACTGGAGCGATCACGCGCGTGTGTTTCACGAGCGACGGCGCGTCTGTCGTCGCGACAGGAAGCTCCAGCACGATCTTCATCTGGGAGTTCCACGGCGAGTCAGGCGAGGCGGTCAAGTGCTGCGACTTTGTCGCTATCGACAACCCGAGCGGTGAGTCTGATGATGCTGCGAAGAGCTACAACGCCAGTGCTGCAGGTCATGTGTCTGCTCGAGACGAGTATCGGCTTGACGCTGCGCCAGTAGCTCATACTATAACAAGTGACAAGCAGCACTTGGGCTACGAGAGCGACACAGATCGAGGTGCGCGCTGTGACCTGGAGGAGATGTCCCCCTCGCTCCACATCCCAGTGCCATCCTCGAAGCCAAGCTTCCGTCTCAACCTCGCCATGGACGCGCTCGTACTCCATCACACTGATGAACACGAGAACAAGGAGCAGACCGACGGCGCGAGCTCCGTGAACGTGGAGACATCGGCACTGCAGCTCTCTGACAGTGTTCGCGGCGCACTCGCGATGTCCCGAGTCGTTCGTGGGATCGATCCACGCCATGTTGCGTGGTCACACAGCAGCGGACACCTCGTGTTCGCTGCTGGGAGCGCAGTGGTGGTCGAGGATCTCGCATCGGGAACGCAAACCATCCACCACGGCAGCATGATCTTGCGCGACGAGGCTGCAGGCGGTGATGATGCTAAGACAGAGATCGCACTGATGCGTTTGTCGCCCAGTGGGCTGCACGTCGCTGCTGTGTCGACGAAGATGGATGCAATAGCAGTGGCACGAGTGTCTGTTGACGTGGAGAGAGCTCTCGGAGGTGATGACGACGACGACGACGACAGCAACACGACCAGCTCAACCTGTCGCATCCTACTACCACCTGGCGCAGTCTCAGTTGACGCGATAGAGTTCGTCGTCGACAGCAGAGATGGTAGAGACGATCTTCTCTGCTTCAGCTGTCGATCTGGAGGATCCGAGAGCTCTCAGCTGTACCTCGCAAGCGCATCGACTGGAACCTACGTCTGGTCCAGAGATGGTAGCAGTGATGATGGAGGTAACAACCAGGAGCAGACAGCGAGCCAACGCGTTCGTGGCATCATCTCGATCGGTGACAGCACGTTCGTCACGCTATCTGGAGGCAAGTGCCGTCTCGAGTCGCACGGGCTCTCGCTTCATCAGGGGCCATCGCTGCGTGGTGACAGTGCTGTCACCTCACGTACGCTGCTCGAGGCGTTCTCGAGTCCGATTCAGATCGCGCGGGCGAGTCCGGCAGACCCGCTCGCTGGCTATCGCCGTCGGTACCTCTTGTGCGTCGACAACGAGGCGTTCTGTGCTGTGTACGACCTAGTACGCGAGGCTATCGTGACAACTTCGCAGCTGATGTTGCATCGATCCGAGCAGAGGCAGCCACGAGTGAGCATCGATCTCCTCGAGTGGGTGGAGACGCCCGAGTGCAAGAGCATCGTGCGGGGCTCCACGACGAGAAACGTGGTGTTCGTCCACCAGTTCCCAGTGAAGTCCACTCGCGGGAACGCCTCGATCGACTGGCAGCAAGTCGCACGCAGTGGACTCCCGATGCTCTTCCACATCGAGCTCGACAGCTTTCCTCGCAGCCTGTCGGTGGATCCGCTTCGAGGTGTCGGCGTCGTCGCAACTGAGGACGGAGCAGTCAGCTTGCTGGTCTTCAAGGACGGATCCCCCAAGCGCGTGCTGAAGCAGCCAGGAGTGCTCTCAACTCGTGACGTCGCCTCGAATGGAGAAGAAGCTCAAGCGCAGCAGACGACGAGTGTGTGCTGGGCTCTTGGAGATGCGATTCTCCTGACGCTCGATGGCTATGACGACAACGCGATCAGCTGTTGGGTGCCCGATGCGTCGCGCGAGGTCGCTCGGTTCGAAGCACGTGGTGTCAAGTGCACTGCGATGGCAGTCAACGACACGTTCTCGTTATCAGCTGCCGGATCGATTCTGCTTGCTGGCTACGACGACGGCTCGATGCGAGTGTTCGAGCTGCGAGATATGAAGTTGCTCGCGCAGTGCCAGCTCGCGCCCCGCTCCCCGCAATCTGTGCGTCGCGACACCGACAAGCAGGAGAGGAAGAAGCTCGGCGTCCTGAAGCGCAAGTTGCAAGTGAACGGATTGCAGCCGCAGCCGAGTGGGGACTCTGTCCGGATCACCCACATCCACAGTGTCGGATCGTGTGCTGCTGTGGTGATTCTTGCGGACCATCGCGTGCTGCTCGTCGACTTCTCCGATGTGTTTCAAGGCGAGGCGTTGTGCGCGAGTGCAGAGAAGCCCAAGAAGACCGGGCGACATGTGCATCGCGAACGAGAGATCGCCTGTCGAGAGCTGGCGCTGAGCCAGCAAACTGATGCTGGGGGTAGTCGATCAAGTCGACAAACGCAGGAGCAACGCAATGCAGTGCAAGTGGTCGACGTGGATGTGAAGACGCGCGTCGAGAAGAGCTTCTCCGCACCTCACAGCTCGACTCCGTCTGCGCTCACAGTGTTGCCGTTCTTGCTGATCACGAGGGATGATGGCGAGAAACCTGGCGAGAGATCGACCTCTTCGGCTCTCGTCAAGGTGTTCGGGTGGAGTGGAATGCTGGCGTCGAACGACTTGGAGTTGCTGTCTGCGACGGACGAGTGGCGCCTTGGCGTCGAGAGCAGTCCGCTCGCGAGGTTCTTGTCGAGCGAGAAGCCGCTCGTGATCTACGTCTCGGACAGCAACAGAGACATCAATTCTCCTCCAGCCTCTCCAGATCGACAGCGGTGGTGCTTTGAGATCCGCGACTACCTGCAGCAGCGCGTGCTGCGTCGCATCGACCTCTCGTCGAGCGCCAATTTCGTCGGATCGCCGTCGTTGATGACTCGGATGAACAGCGCCGCGCTCCCGGCTCAAGACAACCAGAGCGTCGAGTCCTCTGCGCTCGTGATGGTCGCCGATGAGCGCAGCGGGTCGATGCTCGTGCTGGAACTGGAGCGGAGCTGCGCGATCCCAGTCGCCAACGAAGCTGCAGCAGCGCTTGGACTGCGACCAACGCGCGGTTCCGCGTTTAGCCGACACGGGAATCGACTCGCGCTGTCAGCCACTTCAGCGCAAGCACGCGAGCTGTTCATCGGCAGCATCAGTTTCTCCCAGAGGTGACCACAGTGACAGGTTATGAGAGATGCTGCTGTGTATTCCACTACTACACTGTCAGCTGACGCTGCAGAGTCTGCAAAGCTTAGAGCTCGCCGCAGTCCTCGATGACGACCGGAGCGCTGCAAGACACACACAGGAGTGAGTCTCCACCACCCTGTCGTCACCTGCCACAAGAAGCAACGCGACCGCACCGAGTGGCGCCGCTGGAGCTGCCCTGCGCCTCCATCTTCGCGAGCACGTCGTGTCCCTCGGTGACCTGCGATGATATCCAGTAACACACAGTAGCCTTGTTCAGTCTCCAGCACACACTCTCCTACAGCTATCGCTATAGCGTCCATCATCACACCCACGCACCGAGCCGAAGACGACGTGCGCCTTGTCGAGCCACGGGCAGTCGACCGTGGTGAGGAAGAACTGCGAGCCGTTGGTGTTCGGGCCGGCGTTTGCCATCGACAGCACGCCCGCGCCCTCATGCTTGAGCTCGAACTTCTCGTCCGCGAACTTGTCGCCGTAGATGCTCTCGCCGCCCGTGCCGTTGCCGCGCGTGAAGTCGCCGCCCTGGCACATGAAGTTCGGGATGATGCGGTGGAACGCCGATCCCTTGTAGTGCAGCGGCTTGCCGGCGCGGCCCACGCCGGCCTCGCCCGTGCACAGCTGCCGGAAGTTCTCCGCCGTCTTGGGCACCACGTCCGCGCGCAGCTCGAACACGAGGCGCCCCGCGGGCTGCCCGCCGATCGAGATGTCGAAGAACACCGACGGGTTCGCGTCGCGCGCCGAGCTGAAGAGCGCGGCGGCGAGCGGCGAGCGGGCGGCGCCGAAGGCCGCGGTCGTCAGCGGCGCGCGGGTCTTGAGCAGCGCGGCGAGCATCGTTGGATCTTGAGATCTTCGTATGTGTGGCTCTGTGTGCTTGGTGGCGAAAGTTTGCTGAAATTACTAGATATGACCAAGAACCGGATTTGAAGGATGGTCCGTTGAACCACGCAATCGGTGCACTACAGATGCTCGCCGGAACTGGCGGTGCTTCAACTCGGTTGATGGGCTACTCTTGCGCGTATCAACACCAGAGGTCCCGAATGGAGCGGGAAACCTGGAAACGAGCTCAAAGTCTTGTCAGGTTGCCAGGTTCGCAACTCGATGCATCATCACTTCGACAGCACAGCGAGATCGATTCTCGGTTCGTTACTGGAGTTAGACGCTTTCTTGCGGGAGCAGTCCCTGCCAAGGGCTGCACATATCCACTCATGTATGACGCACGTTAATCTGACAACGATGCATGGTACGAGTCCAGTTGCGGTGCTTGCACACTCGGTTTTACCTCCAACCAAGCAACCAAAGCGCTCAATTCATGGAGGTCTGCTGGCGCAGCGAAAACGTCAAGTTCGACTCACGGCCAACCTCTAACTTCCGGTGATAGCTTCAAGCGAGTAGCGACGCCGCGGTTTTCTGACTCGAGGACTGCATGAGCGAGCAGCAGCGGTACGAGCTTACTATCGCCTGAGTGCATGAGATCTGCCACGCTAAGTCATGATCCGATGTCGATTCTTCGTATTTCATAATCGCAAGAGCTGAAGCTGGCGGAGTAGTATCAAACTCGAGCGCGTTGACATCCTCGATGCCAGAATCTGAGACCTCGAAGCTGCTAGGAAGAAGAACGGGCAGAACCAAGACTGCAGCGGCAAAACCGGCGAGTGCAGCACCGGACCACTGTACTTGATGCTGACAGCAAGCAAGAATTGTTCATGCACTCGCTGCCGACTTGAGAATCCTGGGAGGCAAGCATCGACGAAGAGGTGTTTGAGCTGGCTCGGGATGGAACAGTGGTCCAAATTCTCTGCAACGGTTTGTTCCTTATCGACTTCGTCCTTCTACACAATAGCAGCGACTCCACGAGGCACCCCATCGAGTTCTATCATGGGGATTCACTTGAGCTCTTCTCTGGATACTGTACGAAAGGATCGGACATGACAAACACCCAGACCTTGATATGCTGGATGCCAAAGGACACTGAAATCATGCTCAAGTGTACAGGGACAAACAGGGCGCCGTTCAGAATAGACGATGATGATCATCCTTCTGCTTTTAGGGATCCCTGTCGTCAGGTGCCGTGCCTGCGAGCACTCCTTTGCTTCATTCGTTCGTGTTTCATATTCGACACGAAGTTCCAGTCCAATATCAAATCCCATGTCGCTGTACTAACTAACGCTCTTTATCCAACTAGCATGCCAGAACGCACCAGCTCAATAGAGCACAAGAGGTTTGCATGCCGAGAGAGTGATAGCTTGACTGAGAGCAGTGCATTTGCTAACGAGAGGATCAATTGGTGGGAAAACAAGAAACACACGAAGCATCATCGTTTTCGCCGCGGATCGAGTTGACCTCATGAGCCACGAAGCCGTGGAGCTGTTCTGGAGAAACCTAAAGTCCTTCGCCTCGAGTGCTTTTACCTACTGATGCAAGCTGCACGCGAGCCAGGACGTTGTGCTACATACCTTTTGTCTATACCATCGAGTACTTGCAAACTGAAATTGAACATCGCGAGCTCTCAGAGAACGGTATCTTGAACAATGTTGATCTCGTATGCTACCCTCACAAGAGATCGGGCAAACAATGCACGATTCATTCCGGGAACTCGCTTCCGCGTGCCCCTCTTTGCGACTGCATTGGAGAGGGAATACCATCGCTTAGGGGATCGGGTTTGCGCGGGAGCACATCAGCTCAGACACACTGGCTTGCTTGTTCTTGCTCGTTCCTACGCTACATGCGATATCGCTCGAGGTTGATTGAGGATGATACAGTGAAATCGAAGTTGTAACTTCTCGTCATGAATGCGCGATCGAGAGGCAGCGGTATCGTTAGAGGAAGTTGCGCTCGTCAGTCTCCGGATCTGTTTGTGATGACCTTGATGCAGATTCCAAGCATCACGGTTGCTCGGTGACACGAACGGCGATTGCAGGTACGCATTTCGAGCAATCTGAGCAATTCTTAATTTTCGGTACGAGTACGTCAAGTTCTCCGTGCGGAAGCTCGTTCGTCCTGTGAACAAACTTCTTGATCTCTTGTGATGAATCTCCAATTCCCTGGTCTCGGTCTCAACACTGAAGTCCGAGACTTGGACTCCGAGCAGCGCGGAGTCGAGCTTGCTCGGGGTGCCTGTCAGTGCACAACACAAGCGGAGCTGAAGCAATGATTTCCCAAGTCAATGCGAACCAGAAGACGAGTTCGTGATCAAGCAAGTACATAGGGACGCAAGAGACGACAGCAGGTTCAACGATGCCGACTCTCCTGTTTGGCTCAGCGTGTTGCGCTGTTGGCGACGCTTTCAGTGTTGAGACTCATCGTTGCGTCCTCTGAGCTTGGGCACGAGCTCGACGGAACTCAGGAAGCGGAACCAATCAACGGAAAGTAGATACACATGGTACCTACTTTGTGTTTGCAGGTCTCGATGCATAGTCAGTCTACTGTCAACTGAGCGTGCATGTTGTGGTTGCTTTCTAGGTATAACGTGATCTGTGGAGCCTTCGACGAGGAACATTGTGGGTCCTGTGTGCGAGCCATTCCGCTTCCATCGACCCCGTCGTGATGATGACAGCCGCCATTCCTCCAGTTGAGCCCGAGAGCGCAAGTGGTCTCCCTCTCCATCAGTCGACACAACTATTGCCCTCGAAGATCAACCACACCGTGAAAACATGAGCGGGTT
>JAASGA010000365.1:0-21908 GCA_023334105.1 Globisporangium nodosum
GATGACATACACATCTGGCGGCGAACTCGACTTTCTGTGGGCACCATACACCCGCCAAAGTATCGACAGGGACTCCAGATATCTCAGCATGGTGGACAGACGTGACGGCGACTTGGCACAGCTGGACGAAAACGCTGTGTGCCGACACGCTGCCACCGGAAGACTGGCGACGCCTCTACTTAACAGCTCCGATCTGGTGCAACAAGTACACCCCTGGCAATACGCTACCGACCACTCCGGGCGATCACTGTGGCCGCTTTGGAAGTCTGCGAACACGGAGGATCAAGGAGCAGCTGAAGTCTGAAGCATCCCACAAGACCGACCAAGCGCTCATATCTCTATCTCTCTCTCTCTCTCTCTCTCTCTCTTTCTCTCTCTCTCTATCTATCTATCTATCTACACGGAGCATCATCGACCCGCCAGCGCCGATACGAGCACCAGCAGAAGCTCCACGACCAGCAGCGTGGCGCCGTCGAAGATGAACTTTGGCGCGAAGATCGCCCAGACCATCAGGTGGCGCCGCTGCAGCGCCACGAACACCGTCGACACGATCGCGTTCAGCACAAAGTGCAGCGAGACCGCGAGCACTGCACGCCGCCAGCACGCGCGCATCACTACCATTCTTCCTGACACAGTCGTGCTGCTTCGCTTGAGCTCGTCGGAATCGAGTTCACGCTCGTCCGAGTGGTGGCGTTGTTGCTGATGCGTCTGCTGCTGCGTCTGGGGTCGCGCGAGCGCCAGCGGGAGGAAGAGCAGCCACAACAGGTAGCTGCCGAACGTATTGAGTCCCAGCAGCGCGCCGGCGCGGTAGAACTCGAAGGTGTCGAAGCCCACAAAGCCCGCCGCGTTCTGCAGACTCGTGAAGGTGTTCTGGTGGCCAGTGAAGAAGAACGATTGGCAGCACACCGTGCTCCAGAGCAGCGTCTGGGACACTGTTGTCTTCGCGTCATGGTTCGCTCCAAGAGCCAGGATCGCCGCGAAGCTGATACACTGCAGCACGAGCAACAGCACAGAGAGCGGCGACTTCGGTCCGAGCACGAGCATGAATGCCGGCACGACCAGAAACGCCATGAGCACGTACTCGCCGGTGATCACGAAGCGGAAGGAGGTGACGCCCTTCTGTTGTTGCACTGTGAACCGCAGCTGGATGGCCATTCCGCCAAGCGCAGCGAGGAACACGAACTGAGGCAGCCACAGTCGAACGATCGCCGAGTCGCTGGGCGACAGACACCAGTACACCGCGCAGCTTGTGCAGCTCACGGCTAGCGCCACGAACATGCTCTGTACGCGCGATGACGATGCGAGCGGACTGGAGCCTGTGCACACGACTGTCGATAAAAATGCGAGCGTCACTATCGCTGCCAGCGGCAACACTGTCCGCAGCAGCGAGACTTCGCTCTGGATGATGTTGGGCGGCTCGAGCGCGCTGGCGAGGCGAGTGGACGCGATGAGCACAAGGCAGCTCGCGATCGACGCAGCGCTCGCACTCGACTTGCGTTGACTCTGGAAGAGCTGGAAGAAGCCCACAGTGACAGCCAGGAATGTCGTCACCTTGTCCTCCGCGACGATGTAGCTGTTCGACAGCAGCGCTAGCAGATGCAGCAGCACGAGTGCGAACGCCACGACAGTAGACGCGTCGAGGCTCTGCACGATCGAGACGATGAGTCCACTGCTGTCGCTGCGCTTCATCACACTTGGCGAAGAGAGACGAAGGCGCAGCGTCGAGTCCGTCAAGCCGAACAGCAGTGCGACCACACCAGCTCTCGATGTCGCTGCAGCTGGGAGTATCGGAACTACAGTGTCGAGTGCAGGAAAGAAGAGACCGACGAGAGCGCCGGTGGCACTCGACGCAAGCGGGAAGTGATCCTCAACTCCGCTGTCACCGCCGTCGACAACGACGAGTCCCAGCGACCAGGCGAGGAAGAAGACGCCCCAGCCCATGCTGCAGAAGTCGAACTGCGTCCAGATCGAGCGGCCGAGCGACAGCGCCTCGCGTAGGAACGCTTGCTGCCGCGTCACGAGGCGCAGGTGGAGCTCTTGGTCGGCCGCATCTTCTTGCAGCTGCGCCTTGAGCTGCGTGATCTCGCGGTAGATCTGCTCGAGCGCGTCGTACTCTCGCTCCGGAAGTTTGGACGCGCGCGAGTACCGGAAGAGGTAGCGCCGCACTTGCTCCACGTTGAGCGTCAGCGCCTGGTTGAGGTTCCGAAAGGATGCCAAGCGGTCGTCGACGCGGTCGTCGCCATCGCCGTCGTCGCCGCTGCTCGCAGTGAAGAAGAGCTGCGGGATGACGCTCCCAAGGTTCCCGAACGGGATCGGGAGGCCGCTCAGCAGCGTCAGCGTCGGCACGAGGTCCACCTGCGGCACCTCCGTCGGCCAGCGCACCCCGTCGTTCTCGGCCCCTTCTCCCACGAGCGGCTTCTTGCTGAAGAGGAAGAGCGCGGCACCGGTCTCGTCGTCGCTCGCGCCGCCGTGGTTGCCGTCCGCCGACATGCCGTGGTCGCCCATGACCGCGAGCAGCGTGTCGTCCATGGTCTCGACCTCGGCGATGAGCTTGGCGAGCACGGCGTTCGTCTCGCGGAGCTTCTTGGTCATGAAGGGCGAGCTGGGACCGTGTGTGTGGCCGACGTGGTCGACGCCGAGGAAGTGCGCGATGAGCAGCCCCCAGTCGGCGCGGCGCAGCTCCGGGAAGAGGTGGCGCTCCACGCCGCGGTCGACCGAGTCGAGGTCCTTGACGTTGAACGAGTCGAAGGCGTACTTGCGCGTGAACTCGCGCGCGTAGAGCCCATCCCACGTGTCGTCCCCCATGAAGACGACGCCGCGGCGCCGCGCGCGCATCTGGCGCAGCAGGTTGTCCTCCGCGATCTCGGCGCTCGCCATGTTGTCCTTGATATCGAGGAACGTCGGCAGGCTGCCGGTCGTGAGCCCCTTGAGGCGCTGCATCGTCATCGTCGGCGGGTCCGCCACGAACTTGAGCAGCAGCGCGTGCTGCGGGAGCCGCGCGAGCGTATCGCGGAACACCGGGAGGTGGTCCACGAAGAACGCGCGACCATCGCTCTGCTTCTTGTCGCCATTGCCGTCGTCGGCCACGAAGTCGTAGCGCAGCGCGTCGATCACCACGAAAACCACGCGCGTGTAGCGGCGCGGCAGCCAGCAGCTCGCGTCGTCGGCGTCGTCGTCGTTATGGGCGTCGTCACGCGGACGCCGCCGCAGGTGCGCGCGGATGACTTCATCGCCGCCGGGCAGCGCGCCGCACGCACTCACGTCTGCCACCTCGAAGCGCGTGAGGAAGAAGCCGGCGGTGAAGAGCGCGAGCGCGCCGGCGTGCACGCAGAGCACCCACACGAGCCTGCGCAGCATTAGTTGGGGGGGGGCAAATGATGAACTCGACACTAGCTGACTGTTTATTATCAGAGATGTCGAACGGAGGGCGAACAAGAACAATCTTTGCACGAGAACTTATGACTCCTGCAAGCTACTCGACACGAGACGTCTCGCGTCCAGACAAACCGCCTACCCGCGCTGCACGAGCGGCGTGGACTCGCCCGCGCGCGCCTGCGAGCTCTGGCGGCGCTTCACGAGCCAGAGCAGCGCCGGCACCGCCACCATGAAGCTCACCACGAACGTCCAGATCACGAACGTCTTGCGGGAGCTCGTCGCAGCGGGCGCCGCGCTCTGCGCGCCGTCGAGCACGATTCCGTCCAGGCACTTGGTCTTCGAGAGCTGCGCGTACCACTTGGCGGCGGTGCGAGGAATGCGCGCGAGCGCCGAGGAGTCCGGCGTCACCTCGTCCTTGGCGCCGGTCGCGCTCGTGAAGTTGACGTAGTAGAGACCGAAGCGCGGCTTGAACGAGCCCCACTCGTAGTTGTCCATGAACGACCACGCCGTGTAGCCGATGATCGGGATCTGGAGCTCCGTGATCGCCTTGTGCACCTCGCCGAGGTACTCCTGGAAGTACCAGAGCTGGTCCTGGTTGTCGATCGTCTCGTTGCCGCACCAGCCGTTCTCCGTCAGCAGGATCTCCGCCTTCGGGTCGTGCTTGTGCATCCACTTGATCGTCTCGAGGTACCCGGACGGGTACGCCATAAACCACTTGCAGTTGAGCTGCCCGTGCTCGTCCGTGCTCGACAGGCGCGCCCCGTCCGGCGCGCGGCTCTCGTCGATGCCCAGGTCGCTCTCCCACCCGGGTGTCTGCTTGCTGCACGCGATGGTCGAGAGCGGCGACTTGCAGTCCACCACGGCCTTCGTCGCGTAGTGGTTGAGCATGAAGAGGTCGTATGAGCCCTTCACGAGCGCCGCCTCCTCGGGCGTGAACTCCGGCAGGCTCTCGCCCGCGCGCTCGCGCATCACGTCCGGGTACTTGCCGTACGCGATCGGCGAGAGGAACCAGCCGAGCTCGAACTGGATCTTGCGGTCCGCGGCCGCCACGTCCATCGGGTCGCTCGCGTTCAGTGGGATCGAGTAGTCGTGGTTGATCACGATGCTGATACGCGCCTTATCGTGGATCGCGCCGCTCTTCTTGAGCTCGCGGAAGCGCGCCACCGCCTTGCCGTGCGACAGCAGCACGTTGTGCGTCACGCGGTACGCGTTCGTCTTGGAGCCGGACATGCCCGGCGCCTCTCGTCCCGTGGCATAGCCGTGCCCGATGAACGACAGCGGCTCGTTGAACGTCGACCACATGTCGATCTTGGAGCCGAACTCGGCGAACATGAGCTCCGCGTATTGCATGAAGTGATCGACGATCTCCGTGTTGATCCAGCCCTTGGGCTCGAGCTGCGTGTGCAGCTCCGACGGCAGGTCCCAGTGGTACAGCGTCAGGATCGGCGTGATGCCGTTGCGGTTGAGCTCGTCGATGACCGCGTGGTAGAACGCGATGCCTTGCGGGTTCGCCTTCATCTTCTTCGATTTCGGATCCCAGTTCATCACGCGCGACCACGAGATGGAGAAGCGGAACGTGTCGAGTCCGGCGTCTACCATCAGCTGGATGTCATCGCGGTAGCGGTGGTAGAAGTCGTCGGCGACGTTCGCGCACTGGAGCCCGCGCTCGCGGCAGAAGTCGTCCCAGATGGACGAGGTGCGGCCGCCCTCGTTCCACGCGCCTTCCACTTGGTACGCGGCGGTGGCCGACCCGAAGAGGAAGTCATCAGGGAAGCAGCGCTTCTCGCTCGCAGCGGCAGTCGCTCCGGAGGTCGTGAGCGCCACGGCGGCGAGCGCCAGCAACCAGCTCCAGCTCTTCATCTCGAGTTGGTTCGTAGGAGCGCTTGCGCTTTGAAGCGGGGTGCGTCGTCGAGATCTGCGTGGATGGCGGCGAGATCGCGAGTGGTGTCATGATGTGTGGATTCGTCCACTTCGCCTTCAAATTTTTGTCAAAAAATTCCAACTTCAATTTATCCGAATGGTCGTAAACAGTGGAACCACATAAAATTATGTTGCTATATTTTTTGAAAATAAGAGTGCAGCCGAAAGCGTTCAAAACAAAGCTCGACCAACAGGCCGCAGGCTTGAACATCGCAGCCTGTAGCGAACTACGCTACTAGCATGCACCGCTAGAAACCAGGATTAGACCACCCAATGCTATTGTGATACCTTGACTTATAGATTTGACTACGAGATGCTCAGATGCTCCATTATAGGAGCATAATTGCACTTTTCAAAGAAATAATTCTGACAAAAATTTATGTATGAGATTTTCATAAATAGCCGGTGAAAATTGACAAAATAACCTATCGATTGTGGAAAAATGTGAAATAGCTGAAAGTGGCTTACAAACCCTTTATAAATGTCCCTGTGAAAGTGGGTCTCCATTTACGAGTTGTAACATTGGAATCAATAACTACCAAAGGCCAAAAGTGAGTCTTGTGTTATCGACTTTGATCGAAATTATGTTCATTTATCAAAAAAGAAGCAATTGACGTATATTATTCGATTCCTACCTAAGCTATGCCAGGTTAATTTGCATTATTGTATAAAGCAAAACAATAAATGAAATTTACTTGTTTTACTTTCTGATAATATAAGTGCAACTGAACTTGCGCAAAGGAAAACTCGACTGACAGTCCAGCAGGCTTCGACTTGTAGCCTGTATGGGCACGGCGCTGCTGGCATACACTGCTAGAATTAGGTTAAGACCACCCAATGTTTTATAATATCATGACTTCTAGATAAGAAGTAATTCTACATACTGTCCTAGTTTAGGCTTTCCTTTCAATTATAGTTTGTTCAAAAGAAGTTTTGTGAAAGTAGGACATAACCGGTATTAAACTTAAGTTTGTATTCCAAATATTTGACCTAATTTAGAAGTCAGCTTCTCTGATTGATATTTTTAGGTGGCACTTCCATTGTGTTCAGAATGCAATTTTGGCAGTTTAGAAAGCATTCTGCATTTTTGGCAGTTTAGAAAGCATTTTAGGCAGCAGCCGAATCGTCTGTGGCACCAGCAGACTGAGCAATGAGCTCCTCGGTCGACGTCGACGCGCGCGTGCGCGCCTCCGTGCTGCGCACCGCGGAGCTCTTCTCACTGTCGAAGCGAAACACGACCAACTCGTTGGACTTCGCGCCGAGGTCCGCTTGCTCTTTCTCCTGTTGCTGTTAAACTGGAGAGAAGCGCAGGTGTCCTATTGACGCCTCAAATCCTACTGGTCGCTGACGTGTGTGCTTGTGTGTGGTGGAGCAGCAAGAAGGCGCGCATCCACGCGAAGCTCAACGCGACGTATCTGCACTTCCCCGAGTCGCTTGTGGCTGCGAAGCCTGTGACGGGGGCGACGCTGAAGAGCGACACTGTGGTGGAGGCGGGTGAGGTCGCTGTGACGGACGAGAAAGCAGCGGTGGCGGACGCGGAGAGCTCCCTCGTGGAGCAGGTCGCGAAGGAGGTGGCGGCGTCCGCCACCAAGAAGAGCGCGTACGTTGGTGGTACATTTCTGTGTGGGGAATGTGCGGCGGTGCTCACATCTGCTGGTGGATGCGCGCTCAGACTCACGACCGCGGCGAACGGCTCGTCCGCCGTGGTGGAGTACAAGAAGCAAAGCGAGACGGCGGCGCAGTTCGGCAGCAGCGCGCTCATCCGCCGACGTGCGACTGAGGTGCCCAAGCCCAAGTGGCACGCGCCGTGGAAGCTCAAGCGCGTCATCTCGGGCCACCTCGGCTGGGTGCGCGCGGTCGCGATGGACCCGACGAACGACTGGTTCGTCACGGGCTCGGCGGACCGCACGATCAAGGTTCGTTGCGATGTGGCTGCTGGTGGTGGTAGAGATCATTGGATGGGGTGTGCTAAGCTTGTGTGCGTCCTTGTGTGTGTGTTCAGGTGTGGGATCTCGCGTCCGGGCAGCTCAAGCTCACGCTCACTGGGCACATCAATTCGATCCGCGGCCTGGAAGTGAGCCCCCGCCACCCGTACCTGTTCTCCGCTGCTGAGGACAAGAAAGTGCTGTGTGCGTCACGGAGTGTGCGATGGCGGTTGTGTGTGATGGAGCACCATCAACGCGTTCTCACGATGCTTGCTGTTGTGGCCGCATGATGATCTGCTTGGCGTGTGCGTCTGCAACAATAGGCTGGGACCTGGAGTACAACAAGGTGATCCGGAGCTACCACGGCCACCTCTCGGGCGTCTTCTCGCTCAAGATCCACCCGACGCTCGACGTGCTCGTGACGGGCGGCCGCGATGCTGTCGCGAGAGTACGTGTGTGGTGGACTGGGAACTCGTTCATGTCTGCGTAAGCGGAAGCAAGTGTGGTCAAGCTGACTCGAGGCGGCTCTGCCTACTCGACTCCGTGGTGGTTGGTTGACTGCAGGTGTGGGATATGCGCACGAAGAACCAGATCCACGTGCTCTCTGGCCACCAGGGCACGGTGTGGGCGATGGAGACGCAGACGACGGACCCGCAGGTCATCACCGGCTCGAGCGACAGCACTGTGAAGGTGTGTGCTTGCTATGAGATGGGCAGGAGCCCGCTGCCACTACCTGAGCTTGGATCTCACGCGTTGCTTGCTCTCGTGTCTGTCCGTGCAGTTGTGGGACTTGGCTGCCGGAAAGGTGATGACGACGCTGACGAACCACAAGAAGGGGGTCCGAGCGATCGTGAAGTCGCCGATTGTACGTATCGCGTGTGCGTCTGAGCTTGGCTGGAGAGTGGCTGGATGGAGCGTTGACGTTGATGCTGTGGTGGTGGTGTATATGTGGCAGGACCACACGTTCGTCTCGGGAGCGGCCGACAACATGAAGAAGTGGGAGGCGAAGGAAGGGACGTTCCTGCGCAACTTCTCCGGCCACAACGCGATCATCAACTCGGTCGCGATCAACCAGGACGGCGTGATGGTCTCGGGCGGCGACAACGGCTCGATGCGCTTCTGGGACTACAAGACCGGCTACTGCTTCCAGAGCGAGGCGACGAAGGCGCAGCCGGGCTCGCTCGACAGCGAGGCGGGCATCTACGCGTCGACGTTCGACAAGACCGGACTGTACGTGTGTATGCTGTGCGAGCATTGAAACCTGGTGTTGATACTCGACACTGACAAGCTCTCCTCCTGTGTCATGCTGGATCATCCAGGCGTCTGATCACGTGCGAGGCCGACAAGACCATCAAGGTCTGGCAGGAGGACGCGGATGCGTCGGAGGCGTCGCACCCGATCGACATGGTGCAGTGGACGAAGGAGTTCACGGCGCCGAAGCGCTACTGAGCTCGCAGCGAGTCGTGACTCGGTCGCTCCACCCTAAAAACTCCACACTGAGTTCGATCATTTTTTTCCCGCGTTTTTCACTTTACACTTGGTTTGAGTATGCCGTCAAAATGCCCAGTTTGAAAAAGATCTGCCCGATAGCGAGATAGTGAGCATGTCGATGGTCCCGAAGAAGATGAAGGTGAGCGAGCTGCGCGCGGCGCTCGAGTCGCGCGGGCTGAGCTCCAACGGGCTCAAGTCGGAGCTCATCCAGCGCCTGGAGCTCGCGCTGGACGAGGAGGAGTTCGGCAGCGACGCGCAGGAGCTGGCGGCGCCGGCGAGTCCCAAGGCGGCGGCTGACGACAGCGGCGATGCGAAGGCGGCGGACGCGAGTCCCAAGAAGCTGGCGAAGAAGGCGCCGGAGTCCGAGCAGGAGAAGCAGCAGGAAGATACGCCCGAGGCGGAGGAGGAAGACGCGGCGCCGAAGAAGCCGGAGACGAAGGAGGAGGCGCCGAAGGAAGCGACGGACGCCGCCAAGCCACTGACAGAGGAGGAGAAGCGGAGAGCGCGCGCCGCCAAGTTCGGCATCCCGCTCAAGGAGGAGGACAAGAAGGTGTGCTTCTGTGGCTGTGGGAGTGAGCGGAGTGGTTGGTAGTGACTGACTGCGGTGCGACTGCGAGCAGGCGCAGCGTGCGAACCGCTTCAAGATTGGCGGTGACGCTGCTGCAGGTTGGTGGTTGTCATGTGGTGCTGTTCGCGTGTGACGTGGTGCCAGCGACGCTGATACAGTAGAAGAGTACTTGCTGACTGGTGCTCGCGACCTCGTGTTTCAGGTGCAGCAGCGCTGTCCGAGGCGGAGCGCGAGAAGAAGCTTAAGCGCGCCGAGCGGTTCAACCTCGAGACCGCAGATACGGTATGGAACCAAGCGGACAAGCGGGCGGAGTCGTGTCGTGCTGGTGCTCTAGTCGGTTCGAGGCGATCTCACGACGTTTCTTGTTGCTGTTTGTTTGGTCTGACAAGCTCGAGAAGAAGAAGGAGGCGCGCGCGGACCGCTTCGGGCTGAACGAGGAGAAGAAGCGCCGCCTGGAGCGCGCCAAGCGGTTCAACCTCGAGACGGCAGAAGTGGTGCGTGCCGCCGCCGCTCTGGCTGTTGTTGGCGATCCGGAGCATGACACTGACTTTCTTTCTGCTGGTTTCTGGTGTTGCTTTGCAGTTCGAAGAGAAGCGGCAGAAACGTATGGAGCGCTTCGGTGGCGGCAAGTAGGCTGTGGTGGTGCCTGTGGTGTCCACTGCTGTGACAGGAGGGGTCCGGACTTTGTCAGTCGCTTGAACTGACGGGTGTGTATGAAGGAAGAGAGCGAGAGAGAGAGAGAGAGAGAGATGCAGATCGTATGAAGCGCTTGACACCGGTGCCTGAGTCAGCTCCGATCTGAGCCCCTGAGTCCGCACTTACGATTCGACACTATTCCTGACATCCAGTTCGCTGTTTTCAGCGAATCACAGCGCTTCAAAAATCTCCACCAGCTACTGCCCCCGAACAAGTTGCATGCATTGGTACACTTTATGTTCGCTGTCATTGTCCATCAATGTGATCGTCTCGTCGCAGTCGACATAGCCGAGCCATTGCCATGGAGGCTCGCGATCTGGTCTGGATCGCGAGCGCGTGCCGATCTCAACGGGCCAATCAGCGCGACTCTCCCCCTTTGCGTTCGATCGTTACGTTCTTCGCTCACTTCAAGAGCTCCCGAGTCGCGCGCAGATCGCCGCCGCCGCCGCCAGCCAGCAAGCAAGCGCCAGCGTTCCGACTCCGCTTCTCGCGAGCCTAAACAACCAAACTACCAAGAGAGAGAAAGAGTGTGTGCACGATGGCCACCCCGCTCCCGATCCACAAACAGGCGGCCAAGCTCGAGGCGGATGGCGAGGTCCTCCCCGTCGAGGTCGGCGCCACGATCTGGGTGCCCGGGCAGGAGCAGGTGTGGGACAAGGCGACCGTCATGGCCATCGGCGGGCTCAAGGTCACCGTGCGCACGCAGGCCGGCAAGGTGCAGCAGGTCGACCGCGGGCTCGCGCTGCCGCTCAACCCGCGCGTGACGGACGACATGACGGCGCTCTACTACATCCACGAGGCGGGCGTGCTGCACAACCTCGCCGAGCGCTCCAAGATGGACGGCGGCGACGGCCGCGGCCAGAAGCCCTACACTTTCATGGCCAACGTGCTCATCGCCGTCAATCCGCTGCAGGACCTGCCCAACCCGCGCGTGAGCGAGGTGGTCAACAACTCGACGAGCGCACCGCACCCGTACGCGATCGCCGAGATGGCGTACCAGCAGATGGTCTACAACTCGGGCACGGACCAGCCGACGAACCAATCGGTGGTCATCAGTGGCGAGGTGCGTCCGTTCAGCATGCATGAGGCTCCGAGTGTTCGGGAGTGTGTAGATACTAATCCGTGCTGCTGTTGCTGTGCTATCGTAGAGTGGCGCCGGTAAGACCGAGTCGTCCAAGATCGTGCTCAAGCACCTCACGACCCGCGGGCTGTACGGCAAGAAGGCGCGCGGCGAGGAGATCGAGGCCATGTCGCGCGACCGCAAGCAGCACGGCACGTCGCTGGACCACCGCCTGATCGAGCAGAATCCGATCCTCGAAGCCTTCGGCAACGCCAAGACGCTGCGCAACCACAACTCGAGTCGCTTCGGCAAGTTCATGAAGCTCCAGTTCACGTCGAACGGCGAGTTCAAGCTCGCCGGCGCGTTTGTCGAGACGTACCTGCTGGAGAAGTCGCGCCTCGTGTACCAAGTGGACGGCGAGCGCAACTTCCACATCTTCTACCAGCTGCTCGCCGGCGCGTCGCCCGCGGCCAAGAGCGAGTTCAAGCTCACCAAGCCGCAGGACTACGGATACCTGAACCAGAGCAACTGCTACGTCGCCGAGGACACGGACGACCGCGCGTGCTTCGAGGACGTCGTGCGCGGCCTGAGCTGCGTCGGCATGGACGACAAGCTCCAGCACGTCATTTTCTCGGTCATCGCGGGGCTGCTGCACATCGGCAACCTCGACTTTGACGAGGAGGACACCCCGGAGGGCGAGGCGGCGGTGATCGACAAGCCGTCGGCGAAGGCGTCGCTTACGATGGCGGCGAAGCTGCTCGGCGTGACCGAGGAGGCGCTCGCGAAGGTGATCATGGAGCGCGACATCGTGACGCGCGAGGCGACCTTCACGGTGCGCCGCAACGCGCAGAACGCGATCTACGCGCGTGACGCGATCGCGAAGGCGCTGTACGGCAAGCTCTTCGACTGGGTCATCTTACAGGTGAACGCGTCGCTCGGGCAGGACCCGGCGCCGCTGCCGTACATCGGTGTGCTCGATATCTTCGGCTTCGAGTCGTTCCAGCGCAACGACTACGAGCAGCTGCTGATCAACTACACGAACGAGGTGCTGCAGGCGACGTTCAACAACCAGGTGTTCATCGCCGAGATGGAGCTGTACAAGCGCGAGGGCATCACGGTCGGCAAGATCAAGTGGCCGGACAACCGCGAGTGCGTGGACCTGATCGCGTCCAAGCCGGACGGCATCCTGAGCATTCTGGACGCCGAGGCGATGAACCCGAAGCCGAGCGACGAGAAGTTCCTGGCGGCGCTGCACCGCAAGCACGCGAAGAACGCGTACTTCCCGCGCCCGCACCCGAAGGACATGCAGCACATGTTCATTGTACGCCACTTTGCCGGCTCCGTGTCATACACGATCGGTGCGTTCATGGACAAGAACAACGACACGATCCCGCAGGACATGTCGAGTCTGTTCCTGGGCTCGACGAACAACCTCGTGGTCGCGTTCTTCGAGGGCGAGAAGGAGGAGAGCAAGCCCGGGAAGAAGAAGGTGCTGAAGAGCGTGGCTGCCAAGTTCTCCAAGCAGATGCAGGAGCTCGTCGACACGCTCGACGCGACGCGGTGCAACTTCATCCGCTGCATCAAGCCGAACGCGCTCATGCGTGTGGGCATGTTCGACCCGCGCTACGTCGTGGGGCAGCTGCGGTGCCAAGGCATCATGCAGACTGCGCAGGTGCTGAAGGTCGGGCTGCCGACGCGTGTGCCGTACAGCGAGCTCGTGACGGCGTACAAGAAGTTCATGCCGCCTGACGCGCAGCGCTTGTTCGCGAACCAGAGCGACCCGACGCTGATCACGGCGATCCTGTGGGCGTTCCAGGTCCCGATGGACGCCTACAAGCTCGGTATCACGAAGCTGTTCTTCAAGGCCGGCAAGATCGCGCTGCTGGACTCGATCCTCAAGATCAACTGGGCTGTGGATGGTCCGCGCATCGTCGGCCGCATGAAGCTCTGGCTCGCGCGTCGCCGCTGGCGCGTGGGTCTCGCGAAGGTGATCACGCAGAACATCTTCAAGCGCTTGCTGCGCAAGATCCAGTTCCGTCGCGAGTCCGTGGTGCGCATCCAGCAGTGGTGGCGCGGCATCTCGATCCGTCGCGAGTTCAAGAAGCAGCGCACGGCGGCGCTGGTGGTGCAGGCGATCTTCCGTGGCCACAAGGCGCGCATCCTGTTCAAGTCGAAGAAGCAGGAGATGATCGCCATCGCTGCTGCGCGCGCCGAGGAGGCGAGACGCCAGGCGGAGGAGGCGAAGCGCAGAGAGGAGGCTGCGCGCCATGCGGCCGAAGCGGCTCGCCGCGAGAGTCTGGCGCGCGCTGCTGCCGACGAGGACCGTCGCCGCATGGAGGAAGAGGCGCGTCGCGCGGAGGAGGAGGCGATCAAGCTCGCGCAGGAAGCCGCTCTCGCGGTGCGCGAAGCCGAGGCTGCCGCTGCCGAGGCGTCGGCTGCGGTCGAGCACGAGCGCCAGGCGGAGCTGCGCGCGATCGCGGAGGCGCACGAACTCGAGAAGCGCATCGCGCGCGAGCGCGAGGAGGCGGAACGCCGCAAGGAGCAGGCGCTGCTGCAAGCCGCGAGCGTGAGCGCCAGCCTTCTGGGCAGCCTCGCGCAGGTGAACACGGTGTCCGGCGCTGCTGGTGTCGTGCACGTGATCGAGATTCCGGACGATGTGTCGCAGGAGAACCGTGAGCAGCTGCAGCAGCTGAACGAGCTGCTGCTTGGGGGCGCGATCTCGCAGAACGAGTACGACGAGCTGGTGCCGTTCCTGCTGGAGCCGCCTGCGGAGGAGGGCTCTGGCGCGGCACTGACTGCCGAGCAGGAGGAGTCGCTGAGCCGTCTGTACTCGACGGGCGTGTACGGCATCCAGATCCGCTGTCCGGCGTGTGGTGCGACGAACAACACTGCGAACGGCAACCACTGCGACGACTGCGGCTCGCTGCTGACGACAAGCGACGAAGCCGGCATCGCGGACCAGTACGGCTACCGCTCGCGGTCGATGTCGCGCCAGCAGAGCACGCTGACGGCGCCGCTGGGCTCGTTCGGCATGGAGGGCCACCGCATCGTGATCCACGACGGGTTCTTCCAGTGCCAGATGCACCGCACGCAGGTGCTGCAGGACGACAACTACGCCGAGTACACGGTGTACGTGCTGCGCTGCGAGTGGCAGTCTCGCGACGCCGCGGAGCCGATGACGTGGCTCGTGTCGCACCGCTTCAGCGTGTTCGAGCGCCTGCACAAGGACCTAAAGCACAAGATCCCTGCGACGGTCGCAAACCTGCCGAACTTCCCGCGCAAGCACCGCCTCGGCGGCATGTTCAAGGGCAAGACGGGCAACTCGAGCGAGATTGTCGAAGAGCGCAAGCGCGGTCTCGAGAACTACCTGAGCCAGGTGCTGGACATCTGCGCTCGCCTGCCGCAGACGCTGAACGTGCCGGAGCTGGACCGGTTCCTGAACCTGTCCCGCCAGGTGGAGCAGTACCGCCGCCAGCTTCTGAGCTCGACCGCCACGCCTGGTGGCGACAACGGCACCGGCTTCAGCGGCCAGCTGAACATCAACGCCGGCGGCGCCGAGGCGCTCGCGGCGCGCGAGCAGGCGCGTCTCCCGACGGAGCTGCCGACGCCGTTCGATGAAGAGGAGCTGACGCACACGGAGCAAGCCGTGTCGATGCTGAGCAGCGCGATCCGCAACTCGCGCGGCGACCTGCGCCGCGACCCGACGGTGCAGCACCACCTCAAGGTGTGCGTGCAGCTGCTGCCGCGCCTGCAGATCTCGGCGAACCTGGACAACCCGTTCGCGAACGTGGACCTGATCCCGCGCGCGATGCAGTGCCAGGAGGACTTGGAGGTTACCATGGGACTCTACAACGACTCGCTGCTCGCGGTGACGGAGACGTACGCGATGTCGGCACAGGAGGGAGCTGCGGGCCAGGCGCCGCCGCCGTACGTTCCTGGTCAGCAGAACTCGTACCAGCGCAGCTACGGCGTGTAAGCGAGTTTGTCTGACGCCCGGTTCGAGTGATCAAGAAGCAGACACACAGAAGCCTGCGATTCATCCAGCGAGTCGGGAAGGACGCTTGCAGTCGTTGGTAGCTGCAAGAGTCCGATCGCTGGAGTGTGGCGCTCTCTTCTTCTCCCCCTCAACCCTCAAGTCTGCATGTTGGATCCCGTTGACTTCGCTTTGGTTGTCGATATACTTTCTACTGCTGCACGAACGAAATACACGCCCAACCTCACATCCTTCATGTGCTTGCGTGCATTCGAGAGACCGATGCGGATCACATCAACACACAAGGCAACAACAGGAGAGCAGGTGGACGACAGTAGGTCAGAATCACTCGCACACTCTCGGTTGATCGTGATCAGTACACGCCTCCCAGCATCGAAGACCAGGAGCGGAGGTGGTGAAGATGTCACCGTCGCTCCTGGTCACCGTCAACTTCAACACTTAGGCGAGCGCTGCAGGCGCCGCGCTGTTCTCGTAGATCTTCTGCAACCACTTGACGTTCAGGCTCTTCTTGAACTCCTCGACCGCGATCTCCGAGCCGCCTTCGCCGTCATCGAACCCGCTGAAAGTCAGCACCTTCGTCTCGTCCGGGAGCATAAGGAACGAGCTCTCGCTCCAGAACCCTTGCGACATCGACGCCGTCTCCACCTCCACGAACAGCGCCGCGAACGAACTCGACCGGATCGTCACGTCGATTGTCTTGTGCGACGCGCTCGACGACTCCTTCACATCCACGACCTCGATCTTGCCCTTCCCGAGATCCAGCGACTTGAACGGCGCGAAGAAGTGGTTGACATCGCTGCACAGCGACGCTCCGTCGACGATCCGCGGAGCCTTCGAGCTACACTGGACGCGCAGGAAGCATGACGTCGCGGTGCACGATGTCTCATTTGCGCTCAGGAGCTCGTCGACGCTGAAGACGCGAACCTTCTTGCTCTCCTGAAGAACAGACAACGCACAACATCGTCAGCTTCGAAGAACGTGGTGTTCGTCACCGATGGCAAGAAGAGAGTGACGGGATCGCGGAACGAACCAAGGAGCTCAGCGAGATGTTGTCCTTGACGGACTTCAGGAGACTCCCGGACTTGGTGCTTCGTAGCTCGTACGTCACTTCGATTTCCAAGTCTCGGTGGATGTCGCTGACGCCGAACACCTCGACCGAGCTGCTCGCGTTCGGCTGGTGGACGGACAGCACGAACGGCGCGAACTCGCGTTTCACGAAATAGTGCAGACTCTTCCAGCGTCCCGAGAACTCGATGCTCGACCAGCTCGTCCCCTGCCAGATGTCGTTCAGCTGCCAGTACAGGATCCCCATGGTCTTCCCCAGCTCCTCGTGTTTGCCGCGCCGCCACTTCCGGATTGCCGACTGGTAGCACAGTCCCTGCTGGATTTGCGTCAAGTACAAGTACGCGTCGATGCGCTCCGTGATGTTGAAGCCAAAGCCGCTCGACACTGTGTCGCGGATCTCGCGGCTCCCGAACGGCACCGCGAGCCACTGCTCGTCGCTGAACGGGAACGGGACGACGAAGCGGCGCTGCATCTGGTGCAGCATCTCAGCCGTGCCGTTCGCGTGGCGCTCGCGGAACTTGAGGAACTTCCAGAACTCCTGGAACGAGCTCATGTCGCCGGCGTCGCTCACCTCGTTCAGTGACACCAGGGACGGAGCGCTCTGGAAGCCGAACTCCGAGATGAAGCGCGCGTTCGGGAACGTCTCGGACATCTGGCAGTCGCTCTCGTAGTTGTAGAAGTGCACGTCTCTGATAGACGACGAGTGGTACACGAGTGAGGACAGATCATCGGGAACAAGCCAACAGCCGAACAAACATGCTCAAACTCACCCGTACGCGACGCTGTTGACGGAACCCCATCGCTTGACGTACGGGTCCACCGAGTACAGTCCGTTCGACGGCGACGTGTCGACAAACGGACGAGTCGGGTCCACCGTCGCGAAGATGGGCTGCATCACGTCCACGAAGAGCTTGGAGTAGTCGGCGACGCTGAGGTCGCGGTTGAACTCAGTCCCCGCAGGCATGAAGCCCGGAGCCGCGAACTGCTCCATCATGTTCTCGTTCTCGTTGTTGCCGCCCCAGATCGCGATGCTCGTGTACTTGCGCAGCCGCTTCACCTGCATGCGCACTTCTTCATTCACGAGCTCGAGGAAGTCCTGGTCTCGAGGATACCTGTGCACACAACATACCCAGACGCGGCTGGTTAGATTGTGCACTGTATCAGCCAGCACCTCGAACGATAGCTAGCACGCGAGACACTTGCATTCCACACGCGAACATCATCTCCTGCCACACCAGGAGCCCCAGACGATCACACTCGGAGTAGAACAGGTCGGACTCGTAGCGCCCGCCTCCCCACACGCGAATCTGCACAGCAGGCAGAGCAGAGGACAGGTCAGCTTACACCCATCCTCTCTTTCCCTTGTCTCTGCGACTATCGAGAAGAAAGCGCGTACCATGTTCATGTTGGCTTCGTACGCGCTCCGGATCAGGTGCTTGACCTTCGACGGGCTCACTCTCGTCGGGAATGAGTCCGACGGGATCCAGTTCGCGCCTTTCGCGAACACCGGCACGTGGTTGATCTTGAAGTAGAACGTCTCCCCCGTGACGTTGCCCGCCGACGTCGGCTCTTGCACCAGCTCAATATGCCGGATGCCCACCTTGTGCGACTTGGTCGAGTTGAACCGCCCGTTCCAGGCGCTAACCTGCACGTCGTAGAGGTACGGCTCGCCGTACCCGACCGGCCACCACAGCATCGGGTTCTCCAGCGTGTATCTAGTGAGCAGCTCGCGGCATGCAATGCATCGTCAGTGATCCTGGGAAAAGAGTCATCACGCACAGGAAGCTAACGTACGGGATGTCGATCTCTTCAGTACGACTGCTGGCGAACACATCCGAGACCACCTTCGTGGTGCGGTGCACGCCGTTGATCGAGAGGTCGAGCGTGAGGTTGCCGTACTGGAGCCCCTTGCCGTCAATCGACACCTTGGCGGTGAGATGCACGGACGAGAGGTTGCTACCACCAGCGGGGAAGGTCTGCAGCACGGCCAGGTCCGTCAGCTCCGGGAAGCCGCCGCCGACCTCGAGGTACGCGGCGCCAGAGATGCCCGTGGTGGCGTACGCCGGCCCCCAGTCCCACCCAAAGTCCGAGCCGGCTTTGCGGATGAACGAGCGGTGCGACGGCTCGGCCCACACGTTGTAGTTCTGTGTCTCCGGTACGATGTACGGGTACTTGTCCGCCTGCAATAGCACAGCAGAGGTCGCGTGAGGTTCCTCCTCTTCTCTCATATCGTATTCATCACGCAGTTCGCACCTGCTGCCTCGCGAAGTCGAGCGCCGGCGAGAAGACGACGCGCAGCGCGTTGGTGCCGCGCACGAGCTCGCGGCTGACGTCGATCTCGTAGCGGAGGAACGAGTCGCGCGTGGCGGCGACGAGCTGGTCGTTCACGAACACCTGTGCGATTCCGTCGAGCTGCTCGAAGACGAGTCGCGGACCGTTGTGCCTCTGCTCCGCGCTCACGTGCACCTGCGTCTCGTAGACCCACGTTTCGGCCGCGACCCAGCGGTAGGCGAGCTCGTTGTAGCGCGCGTACGGGTCCGCGAGCACGCCCGCCGCCTGGAGGTGCGTGTGCGAGGTGCCGGGCACCGCGGCCTGCGCCACGCGCACGGAGCCATTGAGCGAGCGGAAGCTCCAGGCGTCGAGCGGCAGCCGGTCAGCGGCAACCGGCGCCAGTAGCGCCAGGAGCCCCAGCAGCAGCATCGGACCTCCTTGCGATGTCTGATTGCGAAGTGAGCTCGCCACTCATCAAAATATTGGCGCGAACTTCAAGCAGGTTCGTGTGATTCCTCCTTTCCGCTTGAGAAAAGTATGTGGAGGTGGGAATCAGAGCATCCATTCGACATCTGCATACGAAGATCAAGTATAGAATGGCTTGTAAACGTGAAAAAAGAGAGGGAGGAAACACACCTGGGTTCGCTATAATAAAGTATCAGAGCCAGCGACGCCGACGACGCACACGTGCGCGACGCCCCCCAAGCAGCAGCTGCAGCTCAAGCGACTCGGAGGAGGAGGACGATGGCGACGCGGGATCTCACGCGCAGCTTCACGCAGCTGCGCGCCGACGCGAAGGCCAAGAGCCTGCGCCGGCGCAACATCGGCGGCGGCGGCGGCGGCCACGCGGCAGAAGAGGCGAACGCGCTCGTAAGCGGCGGCACCGCGTCGCAGCACACGGCGCTGCACGTGGCGCCCGGCTGGGTGGACGTCGTGGGCGACACGAATCAGCACGTAGCGCGGCTCACAGACATGAGTGCGTTTGGAGGCTCTTGTGTATGGGGGGATTGTATGGCGAGAAGACGTGGGCTGACGAGAGACGTGATGCTCGGCAGTGGACAAGCTCGGGAAGCTGCACACGAAGCGGCTGATGGTGCGCTTCGACGGCTCTGAGTCCAAGCACGAGCAGGAGATCGAGCAGCTGACGCAGGAGATCACGAGCGAGTTCCGCAAGGCCGAGCGCGGGCTACAGAAGGTGGCCGGGCGCGAGGACCAGTCGGCCGCGGACGCCAAGGCGCGCCAGAACGTGCAGCGGTGCGCTTCTTGCGTGGGTGCAGGTTTCTGTGGAGCTGCAGAGCGGGAGAACTGACGGGACGCTCTTGTCTGCCTGTGTACCGATCGCCACCCAGAGCGCTGGCGACGCAGCTGCAGGCGCTCTCGGGCGACTTCCGCAAGTCGCAGAAGGACTACTTGGCCAAGGTGAAGAACCAGAAGAGCGGCCCCGTCGAGTTCGACTTCCTCTCCGAGAGCAACACGAAGGCGACGCGCCGGAGTCTCGACATGGTGCGTGGGCCGTCGTCTCAGTAGATAGAGGTGCTTCCTGCCCAATAGACTGACACGTGCGTCTATGACTGGACTTGCATATGTGCAGGGCTTCAACAAGGCGCAGATCACGGAGGTGGACGTCGCGGAGGACCTGATCAACGAGCGCGACCAGGAGATCCAGAAGATCGCCGAGTCGATCACGGAGCTCGCCACCATATTTAAGGAGCTCGCGGTGCTCGTGATCGATCAGGGCACGATCCTCGACCGCATCGACTACAACATGGAGCAGGTGGTGGAGCAGACGGAGAAGGGCCTCGTGGAGCTCGAGAAGGCCGAGAAGACGCAGAAGAACAACCGCCCGATGAAGTGCATCGGGCTGCTGCTCGTGCTCATCTGCATCATGACGGCGCTCCTGGTTTTGAAGCACATGTAGCGCGCTGACGCCGGCGGCGAGTGGCTCGTGGTGGTGGGAAGGAGGATCATCACGCGGTTCCTTTCTCTCTTGTCACCAGGTCCGTCGTCCATCACGAAGTCCGATACTACATACACCACGTTGAACTCCACTTGTGCTCAAGCTCCTAGCGAATCCGCCCAAGAGCGATTTCTTCGTACAGTTGGACCCTGGTTGTGAATGTCTAGTGACATAGTCGAAGGAATAATCTCCCAGGCTCGCGTCTCCCAAAGGACGCGAGCGCGCCTTGCTAAAGCCACAAAGCCAATTTAACATTCGCATCGGAGCGCATGCTGAAGGTCCAGGTCGACGGTTGGAAGCTTGACTTGCAACACACGCAAAATTGCAACCACCTGCGCCATGGCGTCCCCAGATTGGTTCAGTCGGGAGGTGGCGCGGCACCTGTGGCTGCCAGCTCCGTCCGCGACAAGCGCGCACGGGCAACGCATAAAGACAGCAGAGCAGCACCACACGGAGGCGGAGCGTCGTCGTGAGAGGCATCAGATCCGTCGGCGTCGCAAGCGGTACAAACCAGGCCGACGAGGACGTCGCTCGCATCAGCAGCGCATCGCAAAAGACAAGCTGAATCCAAGAGGCCCGGCAGATCTACGGACCTCATGGTTCAGTCTGCGCAACGATGCCGAGGAGGATCAGAACGTCGCTTGGCAGGCGAGCTTGCAGATGGCAAGGGAGCTCGCACCTACTCCGCCTCCAGTTCCATCAGCTCCTCCGGCCCCAGATCCACCGGACCCTCCTGATTCTCCTGTCGTGTCGCCACCACACAAGAGACAGCGACTTGGCCAAACGCAAGAGGCACCCACAGTCCAGGCGAACTCGGACGATACAGCGGAGCTAGCGCGCACTGCTATCAATAGCACCGTGAAGATCCGCATCTACCCGACCACCTCGCAAAGACTTCTACTCTACCAAATGTTCGCGACCCAGAGAGCTGTGTACAACAAGATGGTGGCTTTGTACCGAGCCAATCGCGTCTGCAAACTCGAGGAGCTGCGCAGAGTGTGTGCGCCTGTGTCCGCAAAGAAGAACATTCAGCGGCACTTTGCGAATCGGAGTGCAGGACGCCGCCACAAGACGGTTCATGTCGACGTGTTCACGTCTGCATTCCGGGATCTTGAGTCGGCGTTCAAGTCGTCGCTGACCCTTTACACCAGGCAATCTGAAGCACACCAGAGGACGACATATCCTGAGCTCAAGTTCAAGAGCAGGACGGCTAGATCGAACTCGATCCGCGTCGTGGTCAACAAACGAACGAACAAAGAAACTGGAGCTGTCTCCTACCAGAACGTCGCTGTCGGCAACCACGCAGTGCGGTTCCACAAGAGCTACTTCGCCTCCGACCCGTGGATTCGGACGTCAAACCAGTTGTCGCCGATCGAGCACTCCTTTCGACTCCAGCGTCTCCGCTCGGGTGAGTTCTACCTCTGCGTGCCTCACCACGTCGTCTTCGAGCAGACTCAGTCAACGCGTATGTGCGCCGTTGATCCTGGCGTCCGCAACTTTGCGACCGTGTACGACCCCAGCGGTAAAACGTTCAGCGTTTGGGACGAACACGAGAGGATCAAGAGACGATTCGAGCGAGCAGATCA
>JAASGA010000366.1:0-21899 GCA_023334105.1 Globisporangium nodosum
GCGGCAGCAGGAACGTCTCGAGACCCAGACCCACGGCGTACACGAAGCTCGTGATGAGGAAGCACGTGCGGTAGCCGTAGGCGTCGATGATGTACCCGCCGACCACCGCGCTGCCCGACCACGAGAAGACCGAGATGCCCTGGGTGCGTTCCTGCACGCGCGGATTTCCTTCGAAATTGTGATCTGCTGTCCTTAACTCCAGGCATTTGACCAACACTCACATCAAATCCAATAATCACCTTGTTTTCGCACTATCTAGGAGGCCGTGTGATCCTGTCTTTCGACATCGATATAGTCAGCCCAAGTACAACAATCTTCGAAACATGGAGCCACCTCCAGAGGACACGAGCTCGAGCACATGGAGGAGCACCTCCGAAGCTCTTCCCACTGCAGACGAACGCTACCACCACCTCACTCGCGCATTCGCTTCCTCGGACGCACCTGCCTCCTCCTCCTCCTCTGCGCCGCCTTCTTCCACTAGCACCTCCGCCACCAGCGCCGATCCGATGGCTCCGCGCCGCCGCAGCAACAAGAAGCAGTCGCAACAGGCAACTCCGAGCCAGGAAGACGCTAGTGCGGCCACCATGACAGTTGCAGCACCTGCAGCAGCAGCAGCAACCCCAGACAGCGAGCAGACCTCGCGAAGACAGCAGAAAAAGGCGCAGCGCCGACGCGACAAGCAGGCCAGCAAGCAGGCAGCGCAGCAGCAGCAGCAGCAGACTCGCGCGACAGACGCGCACGAGGTGAAGCCGTCGCGTGAGGCTGTAGCCGCAACGAAGGAGACTGTCGACTACTTCCCGCCGTTCCCTGCGGACACGCCGGCGCTCGGGTTCGCGCCGCCACATGCTCAGCTCTCCGATGACGTGCGCGAGTTCCTTGAGAGCGTGATCGCTCGAGCGGGCCAGGATGCCTCGCGCGAGCACCTGGTGCGCCACATGCGCAGAGGACTCGCGCAGGTGGACGCGTTCCTGCAGCAGCAGCACACGGACGAGCACGGTGCCGCGGTCGCGGACTTCGAGACGCTCGTGGCGCGCGAGTCCGAGCTCTGGAAGAGCCACGTGCAGCAGGCGCGTGACGACAGCGACATGGGCGTGCAGGACCGCAAGCTGCAGGCGTCGCTGCAAGTATCCATGAAAGGCATGGACCTGAAGGCTGGACGTCCGGGCCGACCGGACGACGCCGTGTACGCCAACTCGGAGTACGCGCGCAAGTACATGCCGCGCGGCAACTTCATCGCCGAGTGGCATCCGCGAGCTGCGGTGCGTGACGATGGCGCGGACGCAGAGGCGAAGGCGCTGTTCTTCCCAATCGTGCGCGCGTACCGCAAGTTCACCGGCCAGGAGGACGACGGCGAAGAGAAAGGCGCCGTGGGCGAGGAACTGCTGTCCAAGTTCTTCACCAAGCCGAAGCAGCAGGCGCGTGACGTGATCTCGACGACGAAGGAGAACGGCGAGGCGGGCCACCTGGCGGTGCTCAAGCGCAGCGACGGCCAGTTCCTCTTCGCAATGGGCTCGAAGAACACCCACCTGCTGGCGCTCTCGCTTGAGGACGTCGAGAACGCGCGCGCCGCCGGCTGCACGCACGGCAACGACCCGTACGCGGCGGCGGGACCGATCGCGCAGGCGCTGCTCAAGATGCTGGCGCGCCTCACGCCGGCGCACCGCGCGTGGCTGTGCGAGTTCCTGTGGCAGACGCGCATGACGGCGTCGTTCGAGGTTCTGTGTCCGAGCCACCAGCACGTGCAGCTGCTGGACTACATCGCGGAGGACACGCCGGTGTTCTACGGGCTGTCGCTGCCGTCGTACACGAACACGGTCGACGGCGCCGAGATCTGCGTGAACCCGGTGCTCCCATACGAGTGCATGCGCGCGATCGGCGTGCGCACGGTGGCGTACGAGGTCGTGCCGTTCACCGCCGAGCTGTACGAGCGCGCGCTGCTCAAGATCAAGACCAGCTACCAGCACGAAGGCGCGGTGAACCTCTTCCTGGACGACGCGGCGAGCGTCATCGGCATGGAGAAGTTCAAGACCGTGTGGTACGTGTCGCTGCGCGCGATCCGCGAGAAGGCCAAGTCGTTCTGCCACAAGCTGTGCCCGCGCCGCGCGCCGAAGGGACCTGGGCTGACGCGCGCGAAGGTGCTCGAGGACTCGAAGGCGCAGCTCCGCAAGCGCTTCGTAGCGATCAAGAGCTACCTGCAGATCTCGGAGGACGTCGCGTGCGCGTACAGAGACCTTGGGTACCGATTCGTGGAGTTCCTGTGCGAAGAGGAGCTCCCGGAGGGCACGAGTGCGGCGCAGGCGCAGCGCGTGAAGCACCGCGTGGCCGACCTCTTCCCGCTCGTCTGGAAGGACTTCCTCGACCGCACGCAGCTCAGCGACGTGGTGCAGGAGCTGTAGAGATAGACAGAGAGATCGATGGCCACCCATAGAGCGTATGTACATCTATTGCTTCCTCCGATCTGCGCCTTGCGTGCGTGCGTGTGTGTGTGTGTGTGTGTGTGTGCGTGTTTCCCCTCTCGGTGTCGTCAGCGTGCTCTCCCTCCCTCTCTCGCTCGCTTGGCCTCTTATCGCGTCTTGTCCAGCCACCACCACGTCTTGACGGTGCCGTCGTGCGAACTGGACGCCATGAGCGCCTGCTTCTCGTGCCATTTAGCGTTGTACGTCACGCCCTGGTGACCCGCAAGCTTCTCGAGCAGCTTGCCGGTCGCCACGTCCCACACGTACACCGCGCCGTCCTCTGAGCCGCCGAGCACGAACGCCTCGCGCGGCCCGAACGACGCACGCACGACGTTCTTCGCCGTGTTCTGGTGGCCCTTGAAGCGCTGCACGGGCCGCTGCTCCAGCTGCGAGCTACTGCCGCGACTCGCGGACACCAGGGCGCCGTTGGTGCTCGTCACGAACGTGTGACTGCTGCCCGCCGCAGCAAAGGTGCTGCCTCCACTGCCGCCGCCGCCGCCGCCGCCGCCGCCGCCGCCGTGGGTTGTCAGGTGAGCGCGAGGCGCGTTCAGCATGCGCAGGTCCCAGAGGCGGTTGCTGTTGTTGCGCGAGCCGCTGAGCAGCGTGTAGCCGTTCGAGCCCATGGACACGGACGTGACCTCGCCCAGTGTCTGCCGCAGCGTGTGCACGCAGAGGCCGCTGAGGATGTCCCAGAGGCGGATCGTGCCGTCCTTCGAGCCGCTCACGATCAGGTTCGCGTGCCGGTTGAACTGTGCGTCGCACACGGACGCGACGTGACCGCGGAACGTCTTGGACACCGCGCCGGTCTGGATGTCGAAGAGCCGCACGGTCTGGTCGTAGCCACCTGTGACGAGGTGCGTCTCGCTCGGGTGGACGTTCACCGAGTAGACGTCGCCCCCGCTCTGGCTCTGCAGCGTTGCGACACAGTCGGTCGACACCAGCGACCCGCTACTGCCTGCACTCGCCGCCCCTGCCGCCGCACTCAACGAGGACGTGACGTAGGCGCCACGGTACCCGTTGCCAGCGTCGTCGCTGCTGTTGTCACTCAGCGCTGCCGAGAGATCCGACAGCGCGTTGCGAAGGTCCCAGATCTTGACGGTGCCGTCGCCCGAGCCGGAGTAGAGCATGTCGCCCGCCGTGTTGGACGCCAGGTACCAGATGCGAGACGAGTGGCCGCGCAGGTCGCGGGACCACGTCTCGCAGATCTCGCCCGTGGTGTCGCTCGCAAGGGCCGCCGCCGCCGCCGCCGGCGCACTCACGGGGAAGTCCACCGGCCAGAGCTTGATGGTCGTATCGCTCGAGCCTGAGGCGAGGAACTCGCCGTCCTGGCCCACGAACGTCACGTACTTGACGTTCTGCGCGTGGCCGACGTACGTGCTCTTGACGGCGTTCGGGAGCACCTCGCACTCAAAGTCGCGCGCGAGGCTCGTGACCTTGGGGATCGTCTTGGGGTGGTACCGGCTGAACTCCATCTGGTACGCCACGGACTGGTGCAGCAGGTTCACGAGGCGGTTGTCCGGCAGGTCGAGGCGCGCGGCGGCGGCAGCCGCGTCGTCGGGCGTGACGAGCTCGTCGAGCTCGAAAGTCGCGCGCAGCTGCTCGACGAGCTTCTCGCGCGAGCGCACGACGCCCTCCCAGTCGCGGAACGCGTCGACCTCGGCGACGGACTTGCACGTGAGCAGGTAGCAGAGGTCCTTGAACTCGCCGCGGTTCGCGAGCGTCGAGATCTTTTCGAGCGGCTTGAGGTGCGTGGTGAGGAACGTGAAGGCCTTCTGGTACTCCTGCCGGTCGATGAGCTCAAGGTACTCCTGCTTGCAGAGCGCGTAGAGGAAGCCCTGCTGCGCGTGGAAGCGCTTGAGGTGCTTGGAGAGCAGCTTCGCCACGAGGTCCCAGTCACCCTCGAGCACGGCCTTGGCCATGCGCCGCAGCGCGTCCTTGTCCTGGAGCTTCTCCGAGAGCCGTACATTCGCCTCGTCCTGGATCGTGGCGCTCGAGAGGCTGTAGCCCTCGGCCTGGAGGTACTGCACGATCATGCCGAGCAGCTCGCGCTTGATCTGCGCGTGGTCCTGGTCGAACGTGGCCTCGGGCGGGATCGTCGTGCGGTGGAAGCCCACGTGGGACCACGCGGCCGCGCGCCGTGAGCCGCCGTCGCCGCCGCTGGTGGTGTCGTCGACCATGTCTAGCGATGCTGATTGATTGTATGCAAAAAAAACAATGGTGGGGTTTTCCTCGGTTATCTTCCGGTTTTGTTTCAAAATGGACACTTGGGGTGAGACATTCGACGAGAGGAGGAATCGAACCACACAGAACACACCGGAACATTCTCGCGGCGGGAGAAACAGGGAATTGTGGTTTCCAATGGCTAAGCGCGTATCTTGGCAGCGTGCGAGTCTCAAGCATGTGAGGACGCGAGGAACGCCACGCGAAGAACTTCCTGGAGGAGGAGCGACACACGCTTGACGAGGGCAGCGTAGCTTAGTGGGCCTTCGTCTGGTTGGCCACGCCTGCGATGCGCGCCTTGATCTCGTCCTGGTCGCCGACGTAGCGACCCGTGAGCGGCGCGATGGCGTCCGCGTGCGGCACGGGCTTGAAGTTCTCGTCGAGGTCGTACACGAGGGGGACGCCCGTCGGGATGTTGAGGCCCGTGATCGTGTCCTCCGGGATGTTGTCCAGGTGCTTCACGAGCGCGCGCAGGCTGTTGCCGTGCGCCGCGATGATGATCTTCTTGCCGCTGCGGATCGCCGGGATGATCGTCTCCTCCCAGTACGGCAGCACGCGCTCGCCCGTGGTCGCGAGCGACTCAGTGAACGGCAGCAGCTCCTTGGGCACGTCCTGGTACTTGACGTCATTGCCCGGGTAGTACTCGCTCGCGGCGTCAAGCGATGGCGGCGGGATGGCGTAGCTGCGGCGCCAGACCATGACCTGCTCGAGCCCGTGCTTCTCGACGGTCTCCTGCTTGTTGAGGCCCGTGAGCGCGCCGTAGTGGCGCTCGTTGAGGCGCCAGGAGCGCACCACGGGGATCCACATGAGGTTCGTCTCCTCGAGGATGTTCCAGAGCGTCTTGATCGCGCGCTTGAGCACCGACGTGTACGCGAAGTCGAACTTGAAGCCCGCAGCCGCGAGCACCTTGCCGGCGTCGTGCGACTCCTTCTCGCCCGTGGCCGACAGCGGCACGTCGTGCCAGCCCGTGAAGCGGTTGTCCACGTTCCACTGGCTCTCGCCGTGGCGGATCAGCACGATCTGGTACTTGGCTGCTCATGTTCAGGAGAGAGGTCAGATTCGGATCGTGCGCAGGCAGCGGCGGCTGCTAAGGCGCACATACGCCCAACAGGGACGCGTTCGTACGCACCAGCCATGGTTGGGGGTGTCTGCGGTGTCTGCGGCGGTGGCGGTGAGCTTGAGCTTGGAGGAGCTTTTCTGCTTGGTCGCGGGTCTCGAAATGAAGTTGGTGACGCGGACACGTTTCAGGGCAAGATACCTCTTCAAGTCGATAACGACTGCATGACTTGATTAAAGTATGCTGAATCGCCCGTTTCTTTTTGCGCAGACTGAGGTCTTGTATTGAGCGAGAGCAAGGTAGTTGTTGTCGGGCCAGTATTTGAAGCGCAAGATCAATAATTGTATTGATAGCTCCAATTTATTTTATTTGTTTTGGCGCGCTTTTTTTCTTGAAACAACCACGAACCTCGAAGCTCGAAGCCCTCTTGGAGCTCTTGCTGCTGCGCTTGCTACCTCGTACGCACGATGGACTGGGACGTGGGGCGCGTGTCGTCCATGGGGATGGAGAGCGCGGCTGCCGTGGCGGCGCGTGATGCGCAGGACGCGTCTCCCGCGGCGGTGCAGCGGCGGCTGCTCGAGTTCCTGCGCAGCTTCCGCGTGGGGCCGCTCTTCTTCTACCGCGAGCAGCTGCTGGCGAACTACCGGCGCGGCAACTACTACTTCACCGTGAGCCTCAGCCACTTGTCCACGTACGACCAGTTCCTGCAGGACCTGCTGCTCAAGAGCCCCAAGGACCACCTGCCGCTGCTCGAGAACGCCGCCAAGGAGATGCTCGCGTACCTGCTCGTGCTCAACCGCAGCGAGCAGCAGCAGGCGGCGGACGGCAGCGGCGCGAGTGGTGGCAGTAGCGATGCTGTGAACATCAAGAACCTGCCGGACATCCAGGCTGTGATCTCGAGCGACCAGGCGCCTGTGCCGCTGCGCGCCGTGCACGCACAGGAGATCAACCGCCTCGTGAAGGTGCCCGGCATCGTGATCAGCGCCACACGCGTGCGCACCAAATGCGTTGCGGCCACGCTGCGCTGCAAGAACTGCGGCAATACGAAGCGCGTGGCGGTCTCCGGGCTCGGCGGCATCCACGTGCCGCGCATCTGCGACCGCAACCGCGAAGAGGACCCGAACGGTGAGCTCTGTCCCAGAGACTCGTACATCGTGCTGCCGGACCGAGGCGACTACGTCGACCAGCAGACGCTCAAGCTGCAGGAGAACCCCGAGGTGGTGCCGACCGGCGAGATGCCGCGCAACCTCGCGCTCATCGCCGACCGCCACTTGGTGGACAAGGCGTCGCCAGGCACGCGCGTGTCGGTCGTGGGCATCACGTCGGTCGTGAACGCCGGCGCGAAGCAGATCGGCGCGGTGGCGATCCGCACGCTGTACCTGCGCGTCGTCGGCATCGAGGTGCGTGAGAGTGACGGCGTTGCTATTGGCTCTGATGCATGGTGAGCTAACGCGTCCGAGTGATCTGCAACCAGATCGACGAAGAAGGCGCCGGACGCGCGAAGGCGACGTTCTCGCCGGCGGAGGAGGAGAAGTTCCACGAGATGGCGCGCGACCCGGAGCTGTACGACAAGCTCTCGTCCAGCATCGCGCCGTCGATCTACGGCGACTACACAACGAACATCAAGAAAGCGATCGCGTGTCTACTGGTGGGCGGGTCTAGGAAGCGGCTTCCGGACGGCATGATCGTACGTTAACGTCGTCCTTTGTCAGCTGCTTGGCTTCACCCACTCTCCCCTCACTCGCTCGCCTTCTCTTGTATGTCATAGCTGCGTGGCGACATCAACGTGCTGCTGCTGGGCGATCCGTCGACAGCCAAGAGTCAGTTCCTCAAGTTCGTGGAGAAGGTGGCGCCAGTCGGCGTGTACACGTCCGGTAAGGGCAGCAGCGCAGCGGGTCTCACGGCCTCCGTGATCAAGGACTCGAAGGGCGAGTTCTACCTCGAGGGCGGCGCCATGGTACTCGCGGACGGCGGCGTCGTGTGCATCGACGAGTTCGACAAGATGCGCGAGTCGGACCGCGTGGCGATCCACGAGGCGATGGAGCAGCAAACGATCTCGATCGCCAAGGCGGGCATCACGACGATCCTCAACTCGCGCGCGTCCGTGCTGGCGGCGGCGAACCCGGTGTTCGGCCGCTATGACGACATGCGCAGCGCGTCGGAGAACATCGACCTCATGAGCACGATCCTGTCGCGCTTCGACATGATCTTCATCGTGCGCGACATCCAGGACGACGCGCGCGACCGGCAGATGGCGGCGCACGTCGTGCGCATCCACACCAACTCGCTGAGCGGCAGCGGCGGCAAGGCGGCCGTGGAGGAGAAGACCGGCGAGTACGAGCCGTGGCTCCTGAAGAAGTTCATCACGTACTGCCGCGCGCGGTGCGCACCGCGGCTGTCGGTGAGCGCGGCGCAGGCACTGCAGGACTTTTACGTGGGCGTGCGCGACGACGTGCGCAAGAACCAGAGCGGCGAGACGGCGATCCCGGTGACCGTGCGGCAGCTCGAGGCGCTCGTGCGCATCTCCGAGTCGCTCGCCAAGATGAAGCTGCAGAACGAGGCGACGATCGACCACGTGCGCGAGGCCGTGCGGCTCTTCAGTGTCTCGACGATGAACGCGGCGAAGGACGGCGGCACGCAGGGGCTCTTCGGCGGCTTCCACGAGAAGGCGCAGGAGGTGGAGCAGAGCATCAACCGCACGCTGCGCATCGGCATGCGCGTCGAGACCGCGGCGCTCTACAGCCGCCTCGAGGCGCAGGGCTACAACCCGAACGCCATCCAGCGCGCGATCCGCGCCATGGTGCAGAAGGGCTCGCTGCGCCAGCTCAACCAGTACAAGTTCGTTTCGCGCGTCAAATAATGAATGATTCGACTTTACTTCGCTTCTTGGATACAATTTCCAAGATAACACAAGTGTGATCTTTCCGCCTCGCACCTATCACCACCAGAAACGGGACTCTTTGTTTTCTTCACTACCATGCCCTCTATGTAAAGTGAGGGGCGATTCCCATCGCCACGTTTGCCAAAACGAAATGGGGATGAGCACCATCTGTTTTGCGGCTCCAAGCAGAAAATCTAAGAGCGCCCTCCGCCACCAAGCACCAAGCACCAGCAGCAGCCTCACATCCGAACCGGCCGCTTCCCCCGCAGGTGCTGCGCCCCGCCCTCGAATCTTCGCAAAAACGTCTCTCGGTGCTTACTGTATCTTCACACTATGCAGGTCGCCCTTCTCCCCCCTTCTCCTCCCTCCCTCCAAGATGCTCCGCCGCCTCGCACTCCGCGCGCTGCCGAGCGGCCCCGCGACTGCGCGCTCCTTCAGCAAGCTCGAGGCGTACAAGAACCCGCGCAGTGAGAAGTTCTCTATGACCAAGGTGCGTGGCTGGAGCTGATGAGGTTGTGTGAGCGGAGGTGACGTCACTAACGATAGCCCTGCAGATCGTCGGCACGATCGGCCCCGTGTCCGAGAGCGCGGAGATGACGCAGCGCCTCGTGGACGAGGGGCTGCGCATCATGCGCATCAACTTCTCGCACGCCGAGTACGACGAGGCGCTCATGCGTACGTCGAGCTATGTGGACGCGCTCTGTGTGAGGTGGTGGGGGGAGGAGATGGCAGTGTGTTTCTGACGAGCGTGGCTCTACACCGGACGATGTGCAGGCATCAACAACCTGCGCGCGTGCCGCGGCGTGCACTGGTCGCCGTCGCACAACTTTAACCTGCGCTCGGTGCTGCTGGACACCAAGGGCCCCGAGATCCGCACGGGCAAGATGAAGGACGGCAAGAAGGTGCTCCTGGAGACGGGCAAGGAGATCACGCTGACGACGGACAAGGCGTTCGAGACGACCGGCACAGCCGAGAAGATCTACATCACGTACGACAAGCTCGCGGAGACCGTCAAGGTCGGCGACACGGTGCTGCTCTCGGACGGCCTCATCACGCTCACGGCGGTCAAGGTCGAGGGCAACGAGGTGCGATGCGTGATCAACAACACGGAGGAGATCGGGAACCGCAAGGGCGTGAACCTCCCGGGGCTCATTGTCGAGCTCCCGGCGCTCTCGGAGAAGGACAAGTCGGACCTCGAGTTCGGCGTGCAGCACGACGTGGACTTCATCGCGGCGTCGTTCATCCGCAAGGCGAGCGACGTGAAGCAGATCAAGGAGTTCGTCGCCGGGTGCATGAGCAAGTACTGGCCAGCGGACTACGTCGCGCCCAAGATCATCTCGAAGATCGAGAACCTCGAGGGCATCCAGAACTTCGACAGCATCCTCGAGGCATCGGACGGCATCATGGTGGCGCGCGGCGACCTTGGCGTCGAGGTGCCGCTGCAGAAGGTGCTCACGTACCAGAAGCACATGGTGGAGCGCTGCAACGCCGTGGGCAAGCCTGTGATCGTCGCGACGCAGATGCTTGAGTCGATGCTCAACAACCCGCGGCCGACCCGCGCTGAGGTGTCGGACGTCGGCAACGCCGTGCTGGACGGCGCGGACTGCGTCATGCTGAGTGGTGAGGTCGCGCAGGGCAAGTACCCGGTCGAGTCGGTGCGCACGATGATGACGGTGGTGCGCGAGGCGGACGAGCTGCTCACGACTGCGCACTACGAGCGCGAGTTCGACCCGGCCGACTCGGACGTCGAGTCGATCGCGAGCTCGGCCGTCAAGACCGCGGACGAGATGGACGCGAAGCTGCTGATCGTGCTCACGGAGACGGGCTTCACCGCGCGCATGGTCGCCAAGTACAGGCCGACGGTGCCGGTCATGTGCTTCACGCACAACAAGAAGATCGGACGCCAGCTCCAGGTGCACCGCGGGCTGTACCCGGTCGTGCCGGAGAACCAGGACCGGCGCCCGACCACGGTGGAGGCGATCAAGGCGGCCAAGAAGATGGGCTGGCTCGTGCCGGGCGACCGTGTCGTCGTGCTGAGCTCCGACAGCCTGTCCGACGACCTCGGCAACCAGATCGTGCTGCGCGTGGCCAACGTGGCATAAGCCAATCAGCCAGCCAGCGAGCAGCTTCGCTTAGTCAGAGGTTGAAGCAGCAGTAGTGCCACACAAAAGCGGGCTGCTGCGAGCTCACTCTGATCGCTCGCAAATAAACCTATCGCTTGACAGACCGCCAGAGCGCTTGCGGAAGGAAGGAGCTGCATCTGCGAGCGCGAGGCTCGCTTATAAGTCTCGCAGTTGGCTACTGGTGTCTAGCTGCTAGCGCCAGGTCTCATGGCGTCGCTGCTTCAAGCTGGATCCGCTCGCGGAGTGAGCCGCGACGGCCTCTGTGGTGACCTGCGTCCACGAGTGGAGGGAACACCTCCTTCGCGATGCGAGCAGCTGCAAGTTGATCCTTCAGCGAACTCTTGACGACCGCTTCGAATTGCTCCTGTCCGAGCTCTTCGCCGAGCGCCTTGAACGCTGCAGACGCTTCGAGGCGCGCGCGTTTGTCCTTGGAGCCGTGGAACACAGCGAGCGACTGGCAGATCGCGCGTATGCACTTGCCGTCGTCGAGCTCGCACATGCGCGCGAGGCTCTTGTCGTTCCGGGTTTGCAGGCGCAGCAAGCTGGACGACACGACGTGCGCGGCGTTTCCGCACAGCCGACCGCTCTTGGTTGTGGCGAACGAGCCAGCGCTCGTGACGAGCTGCCACGACGCCAAGTACTCCACCATCTGCTGCACGGCGAAGGCTGCGGCGTCGCGCAGGAACTTCTTCTCGCACGCGGAGCGGCGCAGCAGCGTCTCGAGGACGGCGCCATGACGCAGGAACTTGTCGCCTTGAGTGGCGCCAAGGAGCTCGAAGCACTCGGCGAACGCCAGCAGCGAGTTCTTCGACAGCGCACTCCGCAAGTTGTCGCAGCCGAGCACCAAGTGGTCGAGAAAGGCGTCAACGTGCCGCGCTTCGACTGTGCTCGTGCGGTGCACGACGATCCGGCGCAGCGTCACAGTAGCCTGTTAAGGTGCAGAGCCACATATTTAGTATCGAGCCAAACGAGCGAGTGCAAGAATGAGCGCCGCCAGCCCGCACCTCGTGCTGCACGAGCCAGTCCTCCTGCTCCCGCATGTTCTGGATCGCGAGAACGAGCCGCTCTCTGCAGAGCGCGCGGTCATCGCCGTTGTCGTCGTCGTCGAACGACAGCAGCTCGTGCCTGGAGAGCACCGCGACGCTCTTGTCGTCTGCGAATGCAACTCGATGCGTCAGCCTGGCTATCAGCACCACACAACAAAGCTGCAAGCGCCACTCACCGTCAGCAGCTCGCTGATCGTCGCCGCCGCACTCGCCGTCGTCCACAGGAACAGCCGCGCGCTTCTCGTCGTCATCGGCGGTGCTCCAGTCCTCTCCGCCTTGCTTGCGCGCCGCCAACGGCCGCTCGGCAGCTCCAACGTCGATGCGCGCCATCTCTGGAAGAAAGGAAGATGGAAGATGAGGTGTGTGTGTCTGGCGTCGCGAATGCCAGTGCGGCAGTGCGAGAAAGTGTGTCAACCAAGTTCTTAGTAGTGGTGGTGCAGCAATCGTCACTCGTCCTGAGTCGCGCCTGAAATGGCTACACTTTATTTTGGGCATGACAAGATCACAAGATCGGGATGAAAATGAAAAGAGCTCCTCGACTGGGGCCACGTGTATTGATTGTTGCTGCCTCCCGTGAGAGCGAGCGAGCGACGACGGCTACGCACCAAGAACCGAACAGCGGCGGCAGTGGAAAGAGCGACACGCACGCCACGCCACGACTGACTTACTCCTCGAGCGTCTTGTTGCGCATGGTGTTGACGTCGAAGCCCGGCATCTCGAACGAGGTGGCGAGCGCGTTCACGTCGCGGCGCAGCTGCTTCACGCCCTCGTGCGCCTCCGCGGACTTGACAAAGTCCACCAGCTTCTTGCCGCTCGTGGCCTGGATCTCCTTGCAGAGCTTCACGGCGCGGTCGAGGAAGCCCGCCACCTTGACGAAGTCCGCCTCCTTGAAGCCGCGGCTCGTCAGCGCCGGCGTGCCGACGCGCACGCCGCCCGGCGTCACCGCGCTGCGGTCACCCTGCACAGCGTTCTTGTTCAGCGTGATGGACACCAGGTCGCAGAGCTTCTCGAGCTTCGAGCCCGTCACGCCCTCCGGACGCAGGTCCCACAGGATCAGGTGGTTGTCCGTGCCGCCCGTGCACATCGTGTAGCCGCTGTCGACCAGCGTCTGCGCGAGCACCTTCGCGTTCGCCTTGAGCTGCTGCACGTACTGCTTGAACTCCGGGGACGCCACCTCCTTCAGCTGCGCCGCGATACCGGCGATCTGGTGCTCGTGCGGGCCGCCCTGGAGCGCCGGGAACACGGCGTTGTTGATCTTCGGCTCAAAGTTGCGCTCGTCCTTCTTGAAGAAGATCATGCCGGCGCGAGGACCACGCAGGCTCTTGTGCGTCGTCGTCGTCACGACATCGCAGTACTCGAACGGGCTGTTGTGCTCACCCGTGGCGACGAGACCGCTGTAGTGCGCCATGTCGCACATGAGCAGCGCGCCGTTGTCGTCCGCGATCTTGCGGAAGCGAGCGTAGTCCCAGTCGCGCGGGTACGCGCTGCCACCGCACACGATCATCGCCGGCTTGAAGAGCGCGGCGAGCTCCGCGAGCGAGTCGAAGTCGATCAGACCCGTCTCCGGGCTCACGCGGTACGGCAGGCTCTCAAAGTACACCGACGTGGCCGACACCGCCTTGCGCGTGTTCTCCGCCTTCGAGTACGTGTAGAAGCCGTGCGTGAGGTGGCCGCCGCTCGGCAGGTCCAGGCCCATGATGCGGTCGTGCGGGCGCAGCAGCGCCGTGTAGACGGCGAAGTTGGCGGGCGAGCCCGAGTACGGCTGCACGTTCACGCCCCACTTGTCGGCCTCCAGTCCGTACGCCTTGAGCGCGCGCTGCTGGCACAGGATCTCGATCTTGTCGATCACCTCGTTGCCGCCGTAGTAGCGCGCGTTCGGGAGGCCCTCGGCGTACTTGTTGGTCAGGCACGAGCCGAGGCAGTCCATGACCGCGCGCGACGTGAAGTTCTGAGAGGGGGAGACAAAGGGTTCGTCAGTCGCGGCCAACTTCGACGTTGAAGTGGCCATGCGTCACATCGATCGCCAACGCACCTCGGACGCGATGAGCTCGAGGCACTTCCACTGGCGGTTCTTCTCGGCCTCGATGAGGTTGAAGATCTCGGGGTCCTGCTCCTCGAGCGAACGGAGTCCGGCGTGCGACATCTTTGCGAGGGAAGAGGGAGGGGAGAGGGGAGGCGAGGGGTCTTGGACACTTGAGCTCGACGAACCAAATTGGAGAATGTGTGGCGGCGATCGAGATCGAGCGGCGGCGCCACACACACGCGGTAGCAGCTTCAACGCCTGCCGACCATTGACTGCTTCGGCGGCAAGTGACTATCACTCTTCGTCGCGCTCGAATTTAAAAGGGTATGTCCACTAGCAGAGCGTGATACAGTGCTTTTGTATGTGACCTTGTAAACTTGATCGTTCATTGAACTGACAGGGTATCGTAAAAAGCAAGCGAAACGGCCAACTTCGACATGAAAAATCTGTGAGGTGTTTGGGCATCGAAGCAACAGATCGCCCGGTCGATTGCAGACCTCATCAGTTGTCAGAGGTTCATGGTGCTTGTTTAGCATCCGATACAATTTAAAAGTATGATTCGCTGCGTGTTTGCCACATCGCCATCGACTTGAACAGGTACTCATTTCTACATATCAACTCTTTTATGCACTGAGGCACGTTCCTTGCACGCATAAAACAGCCGTCCAACCCATCAACAATAATGTCCATTCCCGTACAATAACCAAGATATAATAGACACCATTCTTCATCAAAAGTCGCCATACTCTTCCAATCTAGCGATCACCTCATTCTTACCAAGCACGACGACGAAGATGGCCACCACCTCCAGCACCAGCATCAACTACGCGGACGCGCTCCCGCCGGCGGCGCAGCGCGTGCTGCCCAACATCCTCGTGCGTGCGCGTCATGGCATCACTCCCTTTCTTCACTATTGCATGCTGTATCGTAACGCTCTCTTCTTCCCAGGCGGCGATCGGCGAGACGCCCATGGTGCGCGTCGGCAGCGTCGCGCGGAAGGCGCATCTCGAGTGCGAGCTGCTCGCCAAGTGCGAGTTCTTCAACGCCGGCGGCTCGGTGCGTACTGGCTTATTATGCATGCGAGCCCTCTTTATCGACGGTAGATCGGTAGCACTGACGAGCACCGTTTAGGTGAAAGATCGCATCGGCAAGCGCATGGTGGAGGACGCGGAGCGCGCCGGCCGCATCAAGCCCGGCGACACGCTCATCGAGCCCACGTCCGGTAACACGGGTGCGTATATGGTAGCTATTGCCAGTGATGCAGTATGGGAGGCAGTAGCTGACGTGCATGCTGTGTGTGTGGATCGGCAGGCATTGGACTGGCGCTCGCGGCCGCGATCAAGGGCTACCGCTGCATCATCACGCTGCCGGAGAAGATGAGTCTCGAGAAGGTGAACATCCTCAAGGCGCTTGGCGCCGAGATCATCCGCACGCCGACGGAGGCGGCGTGGGACTCGCCCGAGAGCCACATCGGCATCGCCAAGCGCCTACAGAAGGAGCTCCCGAACGCGCACATCCTGGACCAGTATGCGAACGAGTCCAACCCGCTGGCGCACTACGAGGGCACCGCCGAGGAGATCTTGTACCAGTGCGACGGCAAGGTCGACATGGTCGTCATGGGGTGAGCACTGTGTATCTGATCTGAGCTGGTAGCTGGTTGCTGACTGTGTGTTGTGTTGTGCTGGCGGCAGTGTGGGCACGGGCGGCACGATCTCGGGCATTGCGAAGAAGCTCAAGGAGAAGTGTCCGGATGTGATCGTGGTCGGCGTCGACCCGGAAGGCTCGATCCTGGCGCTGCCGGACTCGCTGAACGACAAGAACCGTCTCCAGTCGTACAAGGTGGAGGGCATCGGCTACGACTTCATCCCGGACGTGCTTGACCGCTCGCTGATCGACCGGTGGGAGAAGACGAACGACCAGGAGTCGTTCATCATGGCGCGCCGCCTGATCCGCGAAGAAGGGCTGCTCTGTGGCGGCTCGAGCGGCTCTGCGATGGCTGCGGCGGTGCGCGCTGCGGCGACGCTGAAGAAAGGGCAGCGGTGCGTTGTGATCCTGCCGGACTCGACGCGCAACTACATGACCAAGTTCCTGAACGACTCGTGGATGTACGAGAACAAGTTCGTCGAGTCCACGCTGCACACGAGCGAGAACTACTCGACGTACCGCAAGGACGCGTCGACGTGGTGGGCGGCGAAGAAGGTGTCGGAGGTGGACCTCGCGGCACCGTCGACGGTCGCGCTCGAGATCACGTGCAGCGAGGCGATCGAGACGATGGAGAAGCACGGGTTCGACCAGCTGCCCGTCGTCCACGACGGTGTCCCGCGCGGCGTGGTCACGATCGGCAACCTGCTCTCGAAGCTGTCGTCTGGCCGCGTTCTGCGCAGCGACCCGGTGAGCAGCGTCATGTTCGGCAACTTCAGCCGCGTGACGAACGACACGAGCCTCGCTGAGCTCGCGGAGATCTTCGACAAGGACTACTTCGCTATCGTGACGAGCTCGCCGAACGCGACTGAAGGCAAGATCGTCGGCATCGTGACGCGTATCGACCTCCTCAACTACATCACGTCGGCTGAGCAGTAAGCAGTCTTGCGAGCGACCACTCGAATGGCGAATGCCGTGAAGGACAACAAGGTGGAGTGTGTATGAAACGTACTCACTACTCATGGTCGGACTCACACGGTCCCACACACACAAGTGCACTGACACCCGCTAGTCTCCAGCAGAGCGCGCAGGTGCCTTCTTCTCCACCTGCATCGCCGGCAGCTTCGTCTCGAGATCGGGCACTTGCATCTCGATGCGCGCCAACTGCTTCTCGATCTTGTTCATCACTTCATCGTCGAAATTGATGTAGTTGCGGATGTCCGCGATGCGACTCTCGATCCTGTCCAAATTTTTGTCCATCCACTCCATGCGCGTCTCGACGGAGTTCTGAAGCGTGTCGTTCAGCTTCTCCACGAAGTTGTCCGCATCGCTCATCCAACCTGCCGGAGCCACGACGACGATTGCGATCGTGGTCCCCGGAGCCTTCTTCGTCCCTGCTGAATCAGTCGGGTCTTCTTGGAAGTAGCTCTGCAGTTGGCGAGACGCGAGCAGCGCCTCCGCGCGCGGCAAGACGACCTAGGGAATGTCCTCAGCCTTGATCGGCTCCCAGTGGAACAGGAGCACCATCTTCTTGTCGCCTGAGTCGGTCGTGACCGGGACTTCTGTCAGCTCCCCGACGGCTTTGAAGAGCTTCAGGAGATCCGCTGGACATCCGAGCGAGAGCTTCTCCTAGATCGCGTCCTTGAGCATGGCGACTTTCGCAGTTCGAGGTGCCTTGACATCGAACATACGGCCGTCTCGGGCGAGAACGCAGTTGAATATCGTGGGGTTGCGCTGCGTGTGCTTCTGGTGATTGGTGCACAACGAGGTGCAACGGGAAATGAGAGAGAAGTTGGTCAGCTTCGGTCTTCGGTCGAGACGAGAACTGCGTCAAGAAGCATCGAGTCCAGATCACTCAACCGGATACACGACGACGACTAAGGCGAGGTCCGTCCGTTGCTGAACTTTGCTCAACAGGATTACTCTCCTCACTCTCGAATCTGCCAAGCAACAACAACTCCGCACCTTCTTCCTGATCGATGCGTCCGCTTTCGCCGTTCCCAGCGATTGTGCGTCTGTGCGTCAGGACTGCGAGCGACGAGTTCGTCTGGAGTCAGCAGAAGCGCATTGCAGGTGGTAGGGTTGTTCATGGTGCCGTGTAGCAAGCTGTCCGTGGTACGAGTAGCGAAGCTGACAAGTGACCTTGTTCCAGATCTGACGATGATCGACGCCGGCGTGAAAGCGTGCATGGCGAGATGCAACGACGATTCGGACGATGTTGACACGGCAGACAGCTCGAGATCCAAGCCTTGTGTCAGGCAACCTCCGACTCGATTCGTGAAAGGAGACGGGTTGCTGGTCCACGCTGTTCTCAATCCTCAAGATCTCACGTACTCGGCGCAGGTGTACTTCACTGGTGAGTTTGCTTTGGCTCTTGCCGGTCCCTTCACAGGCGAGATGGACCCTCTAACGATGCACCTCTGAACCACCACATAGCCCTCCAGTTCGACGGTGTGACGGTCGGGCTCGCATTCTCACGAACGTTCTGGAGCTTCAACTACGTGAACACGGCGTACGTTGCGTTGTACGTGGCGACCAGTGTGGTGGAAGGAAACTGTAGCGACGCCGGCGACGTCACCGCTCGGTTGCGAGAGATGACCACCATCGACGATCAGTTCGTTCTCCTCTCGCGAACTGTGATGGCGAGATGGCCCGAGGTGCACGCGGAGCCGCTGAACCTCATCACCGCATGCGAGAGAGCGGCGACGTCGGCTGGAGCAGATTCGCCACCGCAGTTTGAGCTGAACACGGACGCTGTTCACGCGATCGAGTCGCTGAAGGGCTACTCAACTAGCGGCGCTCGGCTGTTCCCGATCGGCGTCGTTGGCGACCTGCGAGAAGGCAAGTCCACGCTGCAGAACATGTTCATGCAGCTGTACCACATCGGCGGCAACGAGGCCACTAGCGGTGCTGTAGAAGGTGGCAAGACGCAAGACAAGAACGACCACGAAGCGAGCAATGCAACAGCAGCTGCAGCCTCCTCGCTGGAGCTCTTTGAAACGAGCGAACACCTGGTGAGCAAGACGCGCGGGGCGAACTGCTACATGCTACCGTACTTCCGCGACCAACAGACGTGGATCGTGTTCGTCGACTTCGAAGGCTTTGGGGATCCAGCGAAGCCGATCCACTTCTGCAGCGACTACGACGTGCGGCTCTTTGCGATTGCGATCGCGATCCTCAAATGCATGCTCTACAACACACGCTCGGCGGTCGACCACTACGTCATCGATCGCTTGAAAGCGCTCAAGTTCGTCGCGGACGACAGTTTATTCAGCAGCCTCCCGCTGCCGACCTGCAAGCCGAAGCCCGTGAACAAGCCGAGCGTCTTCCTCGTGCTTCGAGACTTCAATCTTCGCATGGTGGACAGAACCACGAAGACCGCGGTCTCGTACTACAAGAACCTGCTCTTCTCCGAGAGCAAGGAGTCGTCGGACTTCTTGACGGAGCGCTTCGAGCGCCTCGAAGTGCACCCGCTGCCGAAACCTATCGAGACAGACGAGATCCACACTGTCTCGCGTCTGTCGCTCACGAAGCTCGTCCCGGACTTCCAAGTCGCGGTCAAGCGCCTCGCGAAAGACACGGGCTTCTGGGCGGAAGACTCACAGCAGTGCCCGGAGTCAGCACCGACAGATCTGGACACGTTCCAACAGTTCGCGACGCGAGTGACAGCAGCGATTGAGAAAGTGAACAAGAGCAAGAGCAAGCCGCTGATGATGACGGCGATACTGGCGCACCAAGCAGTCGACTCGGTGGTCTTCACGATGGAGGAGCAAATCCAGCAGCGTTTGAATCATGTGGAGTTCCCGATGCCAGCGGCTGATCTGGATGCTGTGTTCAAGGCGGAATGCAACGCCGTGCACAAGGAGTTCATCAAACGGGTGACCAACATCTCGAGCGCTCGGGTTGGCGGCGAAGGCTCTCTCGAGATGGTGGTCTCCGACGCATGGAGCAAGGTACGTGAGAAAGCCGACCGGGAGCGCGTGCTGCTGGTCGCGAGGAACGAGAAGGAAGCGCACGCGCTGGCCACGAGCGTCCGCGAGGAAATGATAGCGAATGCCCCGTCAAAAGACAAGCTGATGCATCCGCAAGAGACGGAAGAGTGTCTACTCGGGTTCATGAGCACCACAAGTGCATCCTTGCTTGACCGACTGACTCTGAGCTGTCCGAGTGAGATCGCGAACAAGCACATCGGCGAGTTCAACGACAACTTGATGCGGATGTTTACTTCATATGAGGCGCTGAACAACGAGCGCCGACAAGCTGAGCGACAGCGAGCCGAGCAGGAGGAGGCGGCGCTGGAGAACAGGAAGAAGTACGTGGCGCTTCTCGAAGAGAAGGGAGATCAGGAGGCGAAGCTAGAGTACTTCGTGAGCTTCACTCGCGATCTGAACGAAAAACTGGAAAGAGCGGCGCAAGAGCACGCAGACAAACTCGTGCAACTCGCCGGCGAGCACCATCACGGCATTGAAGAAGTTCGTGCAGGTGCTGAAGCTCAAGCAAAGTATCAACTCGAGGACCAGCGCCGCGATCTTGAAAAGCAGATCAGGATCGCCGAAGAGAAGCTCACAGATCAGCTGGCTCGCGCTAACAAACTGCAGAACCAACTCAACGAGCACCGATGTGGTGGAGGCTGCTTGCCTGGAGACACGCTGATCATGACGCAAGCCGCCGGCACAAAGATGCTGAAAGACGTTCAAGTCGGCGAGTTCATTCTGGTGGCATCGAGAGTGAGCGAAGACGGTCAAGCTCTCCACCTGCGCTTCGAGCCTGTCGGCGGCTTCTTCGACCACAAGCCAAACTCCGTCGCGCCGTTCGTGACGCTCGAGTTGGACTCTTCGGCGCCAGTGTCTCTCACTGTGACTCACTTGATCTGGTGCCAGCTACCGGGCGATGACGAGCGTCCCCGATTGCTCCAAGCGTCCAAGGTCGCTCCAGGGATGCAACTGATCGATGCCAGGGGAGTGGCAAAGCGCACCGTGACGCAGGTCAAGCGAGACGTGAAGCTCGGTGTGTTCTCCCCGTTCGTTCCGAGCGGCTCGATCGTTGCGAACGGTGTCCGTGTGAGCGTGTACGCCAAGCCGTGGTGTCTCGCCTTGCTCCCGATTTCGGACGAGCACCTGCACACCCTGTGCCACGTCGCCACTCTCCCGATGCGAGTGGCTGCGCAATGGGCTGCAGCGCGCAAGTGGAATATCGCGAACCATCACATCTGCCACTGCGGTACCAAGTTGCTCAAGCTGATTGTACCGATGCTCGCGCTTCTGGTGCTGCTGTGGCTCGCCTCCGCGTTTGCCGCATGCGTGTGAGTCACTGGTTCTGGCAGGCGAACGGTAACAGCAGAGGAGATGGCCGATCTGTGCCGCTTGCGTGTGAGCATGCTGATGGACCACAATGCATGTGAGTCGCCTGCAAGTCATGGGTTTGAGAGTGAGTTCATTCAGTACAGACTCCCTGCCCCGCAAACTCAGTTGCCCTCAGTTGTCCTCGTTCGATCGCCAAAGCATGGTGTTGTCGCGCAGCAACTGCATGATAAGCACACTGTCGCGGTACGACGTCTCGGACAGCGTGTCGAGCTCGGAGATCGCGTCGTCGAACGCTTGCTTCGACATGCCGCACGCGAGGTCGACGGCATCGAGGATCTCGAAGTAGAACACGGAGAAGTTGAGCGCCAGCCCCAGGCGAACTGGGTGCGTTGGCGTGAGCTCGGCCACCGCAGTGTCGTGCGCCTGCTTGTACGCCTCGAGCGAGTGCTTTGCGCTCTCGGCGCGCTTGTCGCCGAGCTGGAACTCCGCGCTGTAGCGGTAGTAGTCGCCTTTCATCTTGTAGAAGAAGACAAAGTCTTCCGCCGACGCCGACTTTGGGAGCACGTGCCTGTCGAGCAGTGTGAGCACGTCGCTGCAAAGCTCGTCCAGCTCGCGCTCGATCTTCTGACGATACACCTCGACACACGAGCGCTCGCCATTCTTGGGCTCCAGCGCCGAGATCACGCGCCACGACGCGCGCCGAGAGCCAACAACGTTGCTGAATGCAATGGAGAGTAAACTGCGCTCTTCGGCGGTCAGCTCGTCGCTTGTGCTGCAGGCGACGAGCTTCATGCGCTCCACCATGTCGTCATAGCTGCAGATTGCCATCGTGTGCGGAGTGTTAGACACTGCGATTCCTCAAGTCCGTCATGCAGCACATCTTACCGCATCGCTTGCTCGTCCAGTTTCGCGAGAAAGATGAGGGCTTCGCGGTCCATGTTCATCGTGATACACCAAGAGCGGTTGAAGTCGGAACCAGCAGTCAAATCGACCAATGATTCCTCTCATGCAAAGCAGTCGTCAAACGGTGGTCGATCGATCGTGCTCGCAGAGCCAGTCAGCAGCGAACGCATGTCCAAGTGCTGCATGCGCTGCATGAGCAAAACTCAAGCGAGCTGCAGATACTAGAGACTCGCGCTAGTTGATTCC
>JAASGA010000367.1:0-21850 GCA_023334105.1 Globisporangium nodosum
CCTCACAGGACACGAGCAGCCGAGGTCGAGGACGGAGCCGAAGGTGCGGTCGCGTCACAAGGCAAGGCTGGCGCGAGAGAGGCGAGCGTGCCACGAGCCACGCACCGACTTCCATCGTGAAAAGTACCGCTTGAGACGCCAGCTGCGGTTCACGATGCGCAAGGTTACCCGGCTCATCGCAGACATGCACCACAAACTAGCACAGTGGCTCTCGACGAACTACTCTGTTGTGCTGCTCCCGACGTTCCCGACCGCGGAATTGGCTCGGCGAGCACGAGTGGATGGCGCGCGGCGCGAAATCGGCTCGGTCACCACACGAATGATGCTCGCGCAAGCTCACTATCGGTTCAAGACCCTGCTGAAGTACAAAATGGAGCGCGCCGGAGGCCGAGTCATCGACTGCAGCGAGGAGCTGACGTCGCAGACGTGCTCGCGCTGCGGCTTTGTGCATCGACAACTCGGCAGCAGCGCAACATTCACCTGTCCGTCGTGCGCACAAGTTCAAGACCGCGACGTGAATGCGGCCAAGAACATCTTGCTCAAGAACATCCACTTGCTGGATCTGCGCCGGTGACACGGCGCGGGAATCACGCGGTGCTGCCAACATCGCAGGGGACCTGCCTGCTCTTCGGAGATGTGCGCGCAATAGGCCCAAGTCGACACCCAGCCCTAGCACGAGCTTGAGCTGTAGTTGTAGGACAATAATTGGTACAACCTGATATCAGAATACAATGGAGCTGCTGGCGCCGGTATCGATGCCGCCGCTCGCGCGCCGTCGGTCGGCGCTGGACGCGGAGCGCGCGGCAGTGGAGAAGCTGGTGGAGCGCGACCACCACCTCGCCGCTGGCGCCGCCCGCAAACGCGGCTCGTACCTGCCGCCCGCGCCGTCGTCTAGCAGCGGCGCCGACGACTTCCGACTGCGCGACGCCAAGCGAGCCATCCAGGTCTGCAGGCTCGCGGACTCATATTACTCGTGTTGACTGCTTCTAACGATAATGTTGACACCTGCAGACGATCTGCGCCATCCACCAGCGCTATGAGCGGCGTCGCGCGGTCGAGAACGCGGCGTTCGCCCTCGCGATCGTGCGTCCGAGTGATCGCAACTTCTTCCTTCTTCTTCTTCTGCTGCTACAGTAGCACCCGACTCACACGTCGCACGCCACACTGTCTTCAGATCGGCATCGCGATGGTGTTTGTGGACAACGAGTACACGGCGGGCGAGGTCCCGAAGAGGTACCTGCGTGCCGCGAACGGAGTGGTGACGCTCGCGTTGCTCGTACTCATCGGGTGGCGCTTCGCGCTCGAGCGCGCCATCCTAATCCAGCGCAACGTCCTCCCGCCGCACGTCGCGCTCTGGCGCATGCCCAAGCAAGTGCTCAAACTGCTGGGCGAGTTGCTGGTGTGCGCGATCTTCGTGCCGCCGGGAGTGAGCGGCAGCTTCCAGGTCTGGGAGTGGAAGTACTACGTGGACAGAGAGAACGCGTGCCCGCATGGCTTCACCGTGCACAGCGGAAGCTGCTACGAGATTTACTCGTATCCGTACGCTAAGAGTGATCGACCACTGCAGCGAGAGCTGGTTGTTTGTCTTGACGCGCTGACAGCTGGTGTTCCTGGTACGCGCAGGTACGAGGTGCTTGGACTCCTCTCGTTGCTTCGGCTCTACATGCTGCCGCGCGTGATCCGCAACATGTCGGACTTCACCAAGTGCGTGTGCACACATCCTTTGCATCATTCGTACGAGCTTGGAGCACTCATCGCGACTCATGAACTGCTGTTTTGAATGTCATGCAGCTATCGCACATCGTACCTTGGCGTCGTGTACCACGTCGACACGCTGAGCTCGCTGTTCGCCGTCAAGTGCTTCCTCCGATCTCACCCGTTCAAGTTCCTGTTCGCAGCGTTCGCAGGCACTCTTGTGCTCACCTCGTACGCGCTGGCGATCGTCGAGGCTCCAATGAACCCTCATCTCGCGCCTCTGTGGAACTCGATGTGGTTGGTCGTGCTCACGATGGGCACGATCGGGTACGGCGACCTCGCTGCCGTCACGATCGCGGGCCAAGTGCTCTTGGTGTTCGGCGGTATGCTCGCTGGGATTCTGCTCATCGGCGTTCTAGTACGTGCTGCTGTCAGCCAAGTTGAGTTGATGCTGCTCGCACTGACACGGCTGCTGAGTGTTTCTTGTTGTCGTGTCTTCAACTTGTGTCAGAGCGCAGCGATCTTCGGGTTTCTCAGTCTCGATGAGCGTGACCGCCGCTTCGTGAACCTTTTCCGCCGTCAGGAATACGACCACAAGTTGAAGCACGCGTGCGCGCGCTCCATCCAAGCTGCGTGGCGTCGATTCCGTGCCTATCATCCTGATCTGCAGCAGGCTAAACCAAAGAAGCAAGCAAAGTGTAAGAACGCCTGTCCATCCACTCATTCTTCGTGTGCGCGTATACTCACACCTGCATCTCTTGTCCGTAGTGACCGACAAGTTGTTCAAGCGCGCGTCGGAGCAGAGAAGCCTTCGAAAGCAGGACATCGGCGACTACACGAGCGCTTCAACGGAGCTGCACCACTGCCAAGATCAGCTCCTGCTCGCTCTTCGAAGCGATCACAGTGCTGCGATGGAGCGCTTGGCGGGGATCGAGAAGCGCCTAGATCTCCTTTTATCGATGGCATCGAACGCAGTCGCCATCGTCGCAGCATCGTCGGAATAGCGCACATTCTTCATGTGACGCTCGGGAAGCTCAAGTACGCAGATCCAGAGACAGTCGACGCGAGTTTGGGCGGACGAGGTTGCGGCGAGTTGTTGTTGCTCGTCGAGATCGTCGCACGCTGTCGAATCGCCATTGTGGATGCACTGAGAAGATGTTGATCATATGTGACGTACTTCGTCGACTCGGATCTCTGGGAGTGTGAGCAGTAAATCGGTTAGCAAGCTGCCATCACGAACGTACAGCGTCGAGCATCATACACCTCACCATGATGTCCTTCAAGTTCTTCTGGCGCAGAGGGTTCACAACAGCAAACTGGCGACCTCCTCCTCTGTATGCGAGTTTGAAAGCAAGGAGCAGAGAGCTGTTAGCCGCACGACATTTGCTCACACATGCGAGCTGCATCGCATCACCACCGCACCTGAACCGAACGCTCGATGCCTTGGCTTTCGGTGACCGGGATACCAAGTCCCCGACCGGTGGCGGGAGGATGACAGAAGCAGGTTCACGAGACTGCAGGTCGATCCCAAATGCGCTTGGGAGCGCTACCACCGAAGACTTGGACACAAGCGTCCCGATCGAGTCCGTGAGCTGCAAACATCCGGTCGAATCTCGGATGGAAGTGGTGACAGGGCTTCTGGATGCTGGGGCGCAGGTTGCAGGCTTCGCAGGTAGACTTGACAAACCCGAACGGATCGACCCGTTGTTGCTGCTACTACTGCTGCTACTGACACCTCGCCCAATGCTTGCAGCTGAAGCGTTGTCGTGGACAAGATTCGAGGAGCACGCAGCGAGCATGGGCATCCCATCCTGTGTGAGCTCGACGTCTTCGATGTGTGCTGGAGGCTTCTTCTTTGCTTTCTTCTTCTTGATCCTCAGCTTCTTGCCGCTCATCTTGGCACGCGGCGGCGCCGCACAGTCAAGGGCATCGCTGTCCGCGCTGAGCACGTACACTCGAGGCGACATCACAGCGGCGCTCGTGTCTCGAGTCTCGACGGCTTCTTTTGTCGAGAGAACGCTAGGAGATCGCTGTCGGCTGTCTTGACTGCGCTTTCGTTCTATCTCGCGGGAGCTTGCTTGCTTCTGAATCTTCGTACTGCCTTGTTGCTTCAAAGGAGGGTTTGAGGAGGAAGTCTTTCGGTAAGACCCCTTCGTTGCCAAACTTGCTGGGTCACTGGACCGCCGCAACGCCAACGCGTTCCCAGCAGCTTTAGCTTTTCGAGGTGTTGTGCTGCCGCTGTCCCGTGCGCCTCCAATCAACCCGGAGCTCTCACAGACGATGCCGCCATCGCGTAGCGTGCTGTCCACGTATGCAGCAACGTTCACGCTGTAGTCGTCGATCATGGTTGACAGCTTTTCACGCACGCCTCCGTCGCTAACGCACGCTGGAAAGAGCGTCTCGCACAAGGACGCGCCGACTTGCTGCATGTGCTGCGTGTTGTAATGCATCCCCTGAAGCGCCCCGAAGTTCCCACCGCAGAAAGATGCTTCAAGCGTGAAGCACCAGCAGAGTTTGAATTCGTTCGCCACGACCACCCTCGCTGTCTTCTCCTTGGACTTGCTGATCTTGAAGCTACAGTCTGGAAGCGAGATGTATCTTTTCGCAGTCTGTTGTAGCGAAAAAAGCTTGGCGAAGACACGAGCTCGAGGGTTCGGCCGCTTCTTCGTGTCCCACCCGTAAACGAACACGTTCTTCTTACGAGAGTGGCCGTGGAGGTCGCAAAAGAACACTAGACCTCGCGTCGAGTGTTCACTCCTCAGTAGCTCCTTCGCGTGAAAGATGGTCGGGTGGTACATCTGCGACGGGGTGTGCCACACTCGATTGAGATCGCATGCCGCCAGTGAACATCGACTGTTTCCGTAGTAGACACCGTCAGGATTGAGCATCGGGATGATCTGGAACAGGAAGATCCTGCGCAGCGTACGCGCAACGAGCGAGTCTCCCACCAGGAAATCAATGATCCCTCGCATCATCCACGAAGCTTGCGCCTCTCCGGGATGCACGCGAGAGGAGATTACGACAGCCCTCCGCGCCTTCTGCTCCTGAGTGCTTCCGTTGAAATCGGATATGCTGAGCAGCTCGCAGTCTTTCCCGCTCAACGTCTTGCACAACACCGAGCGTCGAAGGATGCTGTTGGAAGCGTTCCCCAGTCGACTTGAGATCATCTCGAGGTGCGCGAGATGGTCGCTCAGGGTGTATGGGTAGCTGTGAGCGACCAAATAGGTGTCCTCGATGTTCTCGAACTCCAGCGTGAACGTCAGGGTGTAGTACGTGTCCGTGACGCTGCTTGGCTGGCTCGCGCTCGCGCTACCTGCTGCTCCTTCGATGCTGCTTGCCGCAGACTTTGCAGATCGTTTCGTCGACCTTGGGAACGGATTGCTGAAGTAGTAAATCTCAGTCCCACCGCGACGCCATGTAACCTGCTTTTCACAAGCATCCTTGACCGAGTACACCACAGGCTGGAGACCCTGATTGAAGAGGCTGTCCGGTTTGCACAGATTCACGATGTTGAAGCGGTACTTGATCGGAGAGTTCCCTCGAGCGCAAATGTTGCTGATCGCGAAGTAGAACCACTGCATATGGCCGGTGGTGTTGAAGTCTCTGCGCAGGAAGAGATCGTATTCCCACTCGCCAATCCGCACGGCACGAGCGAGGTTCCCACTCTCGAAACAACTATCGAAAGTCAAGCTGTCGTCGCAGTCCTGAGACAGCCCGCTCTTCTCCGGCACGAAATACGGGTACGCCTCTGGCTTAGCGCTCTGAGGTGGACCGCCGCTGCTTGACTCGTTCGCAAGATTCTCGTAGTGCAACTTGCTATCGTACACGAGTTTTGCTCGAGTTACCGGATCGTCCTGGAGGAACCGAGCTCGCCGCAATGTCGCTTGTTCGATGAAAGCGTTCATCGTGGCTGGATTCGGAACTTCGCACGGCTCGCACGGCATGGTTTTGCCAAGTGCGGACGGCTCATCGTCATCGTCAGTGCTGTGGAAACCCGTCGTGCTGCGCGACGGGTGCTTCGGATACTTGATCCCAGTTGTCGACTGGAAGTAGAACCCTTTGTCCTCGTACTGGGAGAACTCGACGCTTGTGCTCCAACCCTTGACGGCGAAAGTCTTTGGAGAGGATAGCTTCAGCTGTTCTTTGGCACGCGCAGATAGAATCACGGCGTCAGGATCCGTGCAAACTTCCAATTCATCGCACACCACCCCTTGGCTCCCGTCCTCCAGAGCCTCGAGCTCAAGGTGGATGTCGACGTTGCCATCGTCTGCATCGCTTCCATCTCCATCACTCCCATCGTCGTTCCCATCGTTGTCTGCTTCAGCTTCGTCGTCATCTGCCACTGAATCATCGGAATCATCACGTTGCACCGGTCCGCAGACGTTGCCACTGCTGTCTCTGTCTGATGTCTCGTCGTCGCTGGCACTACCACGGTTGCTGGTACGTCCAAGGGCAGCTGGACTACTCGTACCACCACCTCTGTTCGCGTTTCGTCCAGCCAGACTGCCGCGACTTGTACTCGACTTGAGCGCCTCGTTCTCTAGCGCCTTGAACAAACAGCTCTGTTCTCTCCGAAGCAGCGCGGTCACGTATCCCTCGTATTCTTCGTCTCCATCTCGATTCTGTCTTGACGCAGGTACTGCAGGCAGTCCAGCGACTCCGTCTGGAGGCAGAACGATTGCATTCTCCAGCAGTCCTCGAAGAGCACCGACAATCTGGGACACGCCTGAGGTGATCTGAAGACTCGGTAGAGACGGCTCCAGTGTGCAGCGACGCGAATCGCCGCCACCAGAGCTCGATGACGAGGACAAAGCACTCAGTTGCTGCTGATTCGAGGAGGCGTTCTGCGAACTCAGAGCTTCGAAGAGACCTTTGCCGCCGCAGCTCAGAACGACCTCGATTCCGTCTTTCGAGAGCAAGGCCGTTCGAACGAAGTTGTAGATCTCTACCATCTAGAACAGCGTGAAAGAAGAGCACGCTGCGTCAGCCAACACCAGAACCAATAGGTGTGACACGCAAGTTGAAGCACGGACCTCGTCACACAACGCGAGGTTTGTGTTCGCGTATCGGCACAAGAGATCCACCGCGATGCCAACGAAGCCCGTGACCGAGTGTACACTTTTTGTCTGTAAGCGTGCCAAGAGCAACATTACACTCAGACACGATCGTGGAACACGTTGAGGTCGTGCTGGGAAGAATCGATGCACGCACCTGCTCCTTCCAGTACTTCGTCAGGAGCGCGAACACTTGCGAGGAGAAGCGCAGGTTGTCGTAGTGGTTGCGGAGGCAGAGGAACATCGACGGGAGCGATCGATCGTCGTCTCTCAGCGTGAGCGACTCGAGCGTCGATCGGCTGAGCGACGACAGGATCTGAACGAGGTCGGTCGAGAGCATGGAGAAGCGCCCGGAGCTCCCTGTCGAGATGGAAAGAGCCAGAAGCCCTTCGATGGTCTCGGAGTTGACGAGAAGCGGCATGTCGACCGGGTTGTGCGAGATCTGGACGAAGAACCGAAACACGCTCTGCACGACGTTTCCTGTGTGGACGTTGCACGTCGCAGCGTTGATCAGCACCTTGCCTCTGCAGGTCGCTTCTTGCACGTACGGGGACAGATCCAGCTTGCACTCCCGCGCGAAGCTAGAAACCCGCTCGAGGATCGTGCACACTGGCGCCGCGATCTCAATCAAGTTGCAGTTCCTGTCGAGAACTTGGAACAGCAGCGGCAGCATGGCTTCGTCGATGAGCTGGCCGTACACTTGCGCTTCTTCAGTCAGTCGCAGCAGAAGTCGAACCACGATGCTTTCAACGTCGCGTCCGGGTATCTGCGCCTGCAAGCAGGTGCGCAGCGCGCGAATCGCGTTGTCCAGTGCCATGGCTTGGACCATCCCAGCAGCGTCGCTCATGATCAGCAGCGCCTCGCACACCGAGCGCTTCACGTCCATGCTCTCTCCTGCCTGGACCGCATTCACCCGTCAACCACACCCGCGTCTCAGCACATCGAGCACTGACGGTCTACCGTGTTTGAGCACACGCACCGTCTGCAGTAGTTGCAGGAGAATAGCGACGCCATCGAGCCTCGCGACAGTCTGGATGCTGCTGCCGTCTCGCTCAAGCATGCAGCCGAGCACTTCCGTCACATGCAGCAGCACCGCCGCGTCTTCCGTCGGGTTGTTCGCAAGCCGCAGGAGGATGCCAACCACCGCCTCCTGACCGCTATAGTGAGTGGCACTGCCGCCTCCGCTGCAGCAGCTGCTCCACTGGTCCACGACGTCGAGTGCGAGTCGCACGAGTCTGCTGCGGCGCTTCGTCGATCGCTGCTCGCAGCTGCCACGTAGCGCGCGCAGCGCCACCTCCAGCACACCGCGCTGCGCCAGTTGCGTGCGCGCCGCCGGTGCGTCCAGCATGAGCGCGAGCAGCAGCTCGAGCAGCGCTGCCAGCGCGTCGTCGTCGCTCATGAGCACGTCGCGCGCCGCGAGCGCCAGCAGCACGTCGGTACCTGCGCGCGCCACTTCTGTTTTGCGCTCGTCGAGGCGGCAGAGCGCGAGCAGCTCCGCTAGCATCGCGCTCGCGCTCTCGGGGTTGTCGCAGCGCGCAGCGTCCTGCAGACGCGAGAGCAGCACCTGCACAGACGACATGATGGCGTCGTGCGTATGCTCGAAAAGGCGTTGAAGCCGAGTAAAGTAAAGTAAAGTGAGCCACAAACATAAAAGATGCGAGGCGAAGATGCCGATGAAGGCAGCGGCGACGGCGTCCGCGTGCCGCTTCTCGCGCCTTCTGCTGCGGCGTATGCCCCTCCCACTCCTCCTCCTTCATCTACTCTCTCCGCTGTACTCGGTAGTGAAGCTGCAGCGAAGATCCGCGCGACTGCACCACGGCGGCCGCTGGCGCTCTGGAAGATCGCGGCGGTCATGCTCGCGTTCGCGCTGCTCGCGGTGCACGTGCTCTTCGTCGTGCTGCTGCGCAAAACGGCGTTCGCGCTCGAACAGCTCACGGTGCCCGACCTCTGCCACGCGCGCAGCAAGGGCGCCGCCGTGCTGCAGCTGCACAACCCGTCGTACTGCGCGCCGGAGGTCGGTCCGCTGCGCGTCCAGTTCGCCAAGAACGGCACGGCGCTGCTCGAGCTCGCGCTGCCACGCTTCGAGCTGGCGTCGAGCAAGTCCACACTAGTCGTGGACGTCGACTTCAACCTGATCACGACCCCGGAGGAGCTGCATCGACTCGTGTTCACCGACAGCAGCGCTTTCGAGGTCGAGGGCAGCGTTCCTGTGCGTATCTACTGCCTGCTCGTCCCGTTCACGGTGCACATCAACTTGAAGAGCCTGTTCCAAGAATCGTTCAGCGCGTCGACGCCGAGGAGAAGCGGCGAGTTACCGGAACTGCTGTTCGGCATCGACCCCACGCCAGAGCAGGCGCTGCAAGAGCAACAGAAAGTCGCAGGGATCGCAAACGACATCAAGGACGAGCTGGAGCGGTTGGTAGCGCAGATCCTGAAAACCATCGCGCTCTCGCACATCCGCGTCGAGAGCGACGCAGAGCAGATCTTCGCGTACACCGACGTGAGCTTTGACTACCGGTCGCACGTGCTCTGGAACCTGCCGTCGCTGACGCTTCAGCTGCGCTCCGATTCGAGAGACACGATCCTCCTCGCGGGCTTCAAGCGCTTTCTGCTCGGCGACGGCCAGACCTTCATCTCCGCGTTCACAGGCATTGCGAAAAGCGACACTGGTCCGCTACAGAAGCTCTTGCAGCAGTACCTCGGAGGCAGCGACGTCGTGCTGCACATCCAGGGCGAGAACCCAGAGCAGAGCTGCTACTCACTCCAGGTGCTCGATCTGCTGGACGTGGCGGTGCAAGTTCCCGCGAGAGTCGACGGCAAACCCGCGTTTCTGCGGCACTCGGAGGTGCATCCAACGCTGAAGCAGCTGGACTCGATCACGCACAAGTGTCTGCTGGAGCTTGATGTGCTCATCGCGATCAACAACCCCCTGCCATTCCACTTCGACCTCTTCTCCGTCGACTTCGACCTGCTCTACAAGAGCGCGGATGGCGGCGACAAGAAGAACGCGACGTTCCTGCTGCACGTCGACGACGAGAACCACATCGCGTGGCCGGCGCACACAGAGAACAACCTGACGCTGGCGACGCAGGTTCGCGACTTTGACGCGTGCTCGGGAGTGATCGGTTTGTATTTGCACAACCAGCTCGCGTTCGAGATCCAGCACGGCCACATCTCGGTTGGCGCGGGCAACGGGAACTTCAGCATCCCGTTTTTCGTCAAGGAGATCCACATCTATCCGAGCGCAGTCTCCGTCTCGACACCACTACCATCGAAAGTGGCGAACGCCATCAGCAACGACATCGAGATGAAGTGATGTCGAAGTTGCCGTGCCCTTATCCGTAATATATCAAGTTGAAAGCCTTTTCCGCTATAAAAGCATAGTATTGGGCTCATGTCCAATGGATATCAAAAGTATCTAGATCATATCTGTAATATATGCAAATATTTTGCGCAAAGTCGTGATGCCTTCAACACCATCGCCAGCCACTCTTCAAGAGCGGCTCTCCAACCAGCCAGCAGCACCACCACCTGCGAAGAGCTCACTTCCTGCTGCTTGCTCGCCCGCCTCGTCCATGGTGTTCGCCTTCCGGTCCGCGGCGCGCCTGGCGGCGCCCACCACTGCGCTCTTCCTGGGCGGCCTGGCCGCGGGCTTCGCGCGCGCCGAGTCGGACAAGCGCGACCTGCGCGACCTCGAGTTCGGTGTGCCCAAGGAGCGCAAGCGCGTGGACCCCTTCTCGCCCTTCTTCCCGTCGGACAAGCACCCGTGCACGCACGCGGGCATGTTCATCCCCGGCTGCCACGAGCTCAAGATCTTCTCCGGCTCGTCGCACTTTGAACTCGCGGACGACATCGCGCGCCGCCTCGGCACGCGCGTGGGCAAGATGAAGCTCGGCCGCTTCGCGGACGGCGAGGTGCAGGTGCAGATCGGCGAGAGCGTGCGCGGCAAGGACGTGTACCTCGTGCAGAGCCTCGCGACGCCCGTGAACGAGAACGTCATCGAGCTGCTGCTCATGGTCAGCACCATGCGCCGCGCGAGCGCCAAGCGCGTGACGGTCGTTGTCCCGTGAGTGCTCTGCTGGCTGCTGCTGATGATGATATGAGCGAGTGATGTGGTGGCTACTGCTACCGTCAAGAAGCATAGCTGACGGACTGATCGGTGCGCCACGCAGGTACTACGCGTACAAGCACCACCGCCGCGGCAACCCGATGTCGACGAGCATGAACTCCAAGTTCATCCACAGCCCCGCCGCCGACATCGCCAAGATGCTCGAGGTCATGGGCGTGGACCGCGTGATCGCGGTCGACCTGCAGCTGCGCATGCAGGGCCACGAGGCGTCGTTCTTCGGCTCGCACGTGCCGGTGGAGACGCTGGAGACGATCATGGCGGGCGTCGAGTACTTTGCCACGCAGGTGCACCTGCGCCGACCGCTGGTGATCATGGCGCCGAACCCGGAGTGCCTGCGCCGCACGCGCGTGTTCCAGAGCGGCATGAACAAGTGGCTGCCGGACTCGCCGGCGCGCTTCGCGGCGTTCATCCACGGCACGGGCGCGAACGGCGACTACACGGAGGCGGACATTGTCGGAGACGTGAAGGGTGCGGACGTGATCGTCGTGGACGACCTGATCGACTCGGGCGAGACGCTGGCGAAGCTCACGAAGATGGCGCTGAACAAGGGCGCGCGCAAGGTGTACTGCTTCGCGTCGCACCCTCTGCTGGCGGGCGACGCCGAGAAGATGATCGACGAGTCGGACGTGGCAGAGGTGATCGTGATGGACACGATCCCGCAGACGCAGACGCAGTTCCACTCGGAGAAGATCAAGCGGCTCTCGGTGGCGCCGATGCTCGCGGAGCTCATCCAGGCCGAGCACTTCAAGGCGCACTCGTACATCGACCGCAACACGTCGCGGGAGGACTACAAGTACACGCACAACATGTGAGCTGCAGACAAGCTAGCAGCGGACGGCGGCTCGTGAACTGGCACCCTATTGCTTCTGCTCATTTCCATCCCGCCACCCGCACAGTACACACACACACACATACACACATCACTCCTCTGTAGCGCAGTCACGCCCTCAAGTGCGTCGGCGCCGCCTCTCGTGGCTACCTGTCGCGACGCACAGGACCTCCGTCACCTGTTGTTGTTGCTCTCGATCGCCTCCAAATGCTCGTCATTCTTCCACCGATTCTAAAACGTCGCGTACAGTATTGGAGATATACACTTGAAAATGTATATGAGAGTCCACACATATCAATTCTGCCACACATTCTCCATTTTTTGAACATGGAGGCGCCAACGAACACCAGCCTCATCATGAGCGTCGACGGCGCGCCCGTGAGCGCCTTCCTGACGCCCGTGCAGCTACCCGTACATCTGTCGGAATCAGTCAGCGCGCCCAACGACATCAACGACGACAGCAGCCCGCCGCTGAAGGCCGAGACGAGCGGCGGGAAGCGCAAGGCGCTGCGCACGGACGCGAACGGGCAGCCGCTGCCCAAGCGGCGCTACACCTTTTTGGACCCGCCGCTCATCACGCGCGCCGAGATGCTCGTGAAGGAGCAGCAGTGGGGCGTGGCGGCAGCCGCGCGCCACCTCAAGGTGAGCGCCGGTACGCTCTACAAGCACTTCCAGCGCGCGCAGACGGAGCGACCGGTGAGCACGAAGCGCAAGGGCCGCCCGCAGGTGCTCTCGCCCGAGGACGAGGCGCGCGTGCGCGAGTGGGCTGAGCGCGACAGCAAGCTCAGCTACACCAAGCTCGCGGCGCTCGTGAGCTCCACCCTGCACAAGACCGTGTCCCCGGGCACGATCGGCCGCGTGCTCAAGGAGAACCTGCCACCCGAGCCGGAGGCCGTCGAGAAGTTCGTCGAGTGCATGCACATGGCCAAGAAGAAGCTCGACGTGTGCTCGAGCCTCGTGGCGATCCCAGAGGTCCGAATGGCTCAGCGTATGTGGAGTGGCTGTTGATGGTGTGCTCACCGAAGTCCTCTCTTGGTTTCGCCAGATCACTGGCGCAGTCGTGGCGATCCACAATGCACGCGAGGTGACCGTCCGCGTGCTCTCTGACAGCCAGGAGACGTGGGAGCAGTCGCCGGAGTTCCAGCCGCTCAAGGACGCGGTGCGGATGCGCAGTCGTACGAGTCGATCGCTGCTGTTGATAATGTCGACTGACCATAGTGTCTGGCTTCTGGTGTATCGCAGGGAGTCGCTCCGCACTTTGTGCGGCCTCCGAGCACCGGCGCGCAGGACACGATGGTGCGGTGCAGCCTAGATGCGGTGCTTTGGTTTCCTTGGTACACCATCTCACGCTTGCTGGTGTTGTCTGGACAGTTCATCCTGGTCGACAAGCACATCCGCGTAACGGTGAGTGCGGTCAGCGACAGCGTTGCCAGAAGTTCTCATGTACAGTGGTGTTTGTGAATCTGCTGATCTTGTGCGTATGATGGTGGCGCAGCTTCAGCCAGCGCGGCGCCGCCGACAGTCGACATCGACAGCACCGTCGACGGGGAGTGAGATGAGCTCGGTGGAGTGAGTCGCGGTTCCTGCAAGCCAGCAAATGGCGGTTGGCAGGATGGATGTGCTCTCGGCTGCTCTGCACATTGGGGTGCACTTATGTATGGCGAATACGTTGTTCATGTCGAGTCGGAAGCCTTCCTGTTGCAGTGAATGGGGAGCAGTGTCCATGTAGACAAGCCACTCATTGAGGTTGTCTATTAGCTCAGCTGTTTGCCGAGCACCCGATGGTGCGTGCGTGAGGTAGCAGATCGCTTCCAAGGTAACGGCGCGCTGCTCCTACTCGGACGACTGCTTCGGGAGGCTCTGCTCCAGGAGCTCGCCGAGGATGTCGTTTAGCCCCGTGAGCAGCGTGCGTCCGTCGTCCACGAGACCGGCGGCGACCGTCGCGTTCGTGTAGATCTGTTGCACACAGCACGATTCGATCAACATCGCATCCCATCGATGGACCACAAAGACATCCAACAACGAACGAACCTGGCGCGCCACCTTCTCCGCGAGCGAGTTGTTCACTTGACGCAGCGCGTTCAGGTCCACAACGATGCGGTGGTTCGGGTTGATCTCCATCACGTGCTTGTTGAAGCCGCCCATGTCCTGGCCGGTGCGGTCGTTCACCATCGCCATCATCCTAGCACAACGATACCATCAGCAGCCGGACCGTGACGACATCAAAGAAAGCGATGCCAGTACGCACTTGCGGATCGACGCCGACTCGAACTCGGAGATGATCGCAGGTGAGTCGCTCAGGCGCGACGTGAACTGCAGCGCATTCAACACACCACACACCGAGTTAGTCTCTCTTCACCACCAGACACTACACGCGCAGGCAGGATCACGCACCTTGACTTCCTTCACGCTGTCCTCCAGCGTCAGCTTGAGCCATGCACCAAAGAGACGTTTGTCGTCCTCGCTGAGCTTGCGGCCCGACGTCTCGCCCGCGTCCTCGACGTCGATCTTCGCGTTCTCCGCAGACACCACCTTTCTGCCGTTGAACTCGCCCACGTTCGTCATCACAAAGTCGTCGATCGGGTGGTACACGAAGAGCACCTCCTTGTTCGTCTTCCTGCATGCAGCAGACAAGCACACAACCGTGTGTCAGATCCACGCTACCAACCGACCTGACACAACATCACCGCAACAACAACCAACGCGACGTACTTGAACGCCTCGAAGTATGGAGACGCCTCCGCGATGGCGCGGCTCGGAGCGCACAGGTAGTACAGCTCGTTCTGCTCCGGCGACGCGCGCGAGATGTACTCGTCGAGCGTCGTGAGCTTGCCGGCGTCCAGCTGACTCGACTCGTACCGCAGGAGCTTCGCGAGTGAGTTCTTGTTCTGGAAGTCCGTGCAGATGCCCTCCTTGATGAACTGACCGAACTCCTGGAAGAACTTCTCGAACTTCTCCGGCTCCTTCGTCGACTGCTGCTCGAGGAACCGGATGATGCGGCGCGTCAACACGTCCTTGATCTTGAGGATCAAGCGGCTGTCCTGCATCTTCTCGCGAGACAGACTCAGCGGCAGGTCCTCGCTGTCGACCACGCCGCGCACGAAGCGGAGCCAGTCCGGCAGGATGTCTGGCGAGTTGCGCTCGATCAGCACCTTGCGCGAGTACAGACTCACGCCCGGCTCCAGACGCGCGTAGCCAAACTTCTCCGAGTGGCTCGAGCCGATGAAGAAGAGCGTCTTGAGCTCAATCGGCGCGTCGGCCTTGAAGATGATGCGGTACGCCGGCTCGTCGAACGCGTTCGCAATGAACTTGTAGAACTCCGTGTACTCCTCCTCCGTCACCTCGCTCTCGCTCTTCGTCCATAGCGCCTGTACCGTGTTCACGGTCTCGCCGTTGAGCATGATCGGGAACGACACGAAGTTCGAGTAGCGGCGGATGATCGCCTCGACGCGCGCGGCCGTCGCGTAGTCCTTGCACGAGTCCTTCAGATGGATCACGATCTTGCTGCCGCGCGACACACCCGACGCAGCGGCGACCTCGTACGAGCCGCTGCCGTCCGAGCTCCACACGTGGCTCTCGCCGCCCGACGCGGACTGCGAGAACACCTCTACCTTCTCCGCGACCATGAACGCCGAGTAGAAGCCAACGCCGAACTTGCCGATGATGCCGGTGAGCGCATCGCCAGTCTCGGAAGGCGCCTGGGTTATCGTACCACAATCGCTTGTGAGTCTCAGGTGCAACTCGCATCGACACAGTTTGATCACCATCATGATTGAGCAACACGATACCTTCTCCTTGAGCTGCTCGAGGAACGCCTTGGAGCCGGAGCGCGCGATCGTGCCGAGGTTCTCGATGAGCTCGGCCTTGCTCATGCCGAGCCCCGTGTCCATGATTGTGAGCGTGTTGTCCGCCTCGTTCGTCGTGATCACGATCTTCGGCTCGAGCTCCGGGTCCTGCACGGCCTGGCCGGTCGCCTGCACGTGACGCAGCTTCTCCAGCGCGTCCGACGCGTTCGAGATGAGCTCGCGGACGAACACCTCCTTGTCCGTGTAGATCGAATGCGTCACGATGTCGAGTAGCTGGCGCGTCTCCGCCTGGAACTCGTGGCGCACGCCTGGCGTGGTGGTGGGCAACCATCACCATTGTCGCGAGCAATGCAGTGCAATACAGTCAGCAAGGGAGCGAGCTAACTTGACGGAATACCAACGAGCAGCGCAGACGCACCACCGTCCGAGGCGCTGGTGCTCATGGTCATGCGCGAGCTGCTCAGGAGCTGCAGCGACGGCGCGAGCGTCTTGCCGGCCTTGAGCGCGTGCGAGAGACGGGTGCGCGGCAGAGCGCCGTGGCGGCGGCTCGCAGCGGTGGCGGCGGCGCGCGCGAGGCGCTGGGCGGAGGAGCGCAGCATGGTGGTGGCGAGCAGGAGGACGAGGACGACGATCGGCAGCCGAAGCTTCTCGAAATGATGGTTGACAAGCATGCGAGACGTATTTATTAAACGAGTACAGTGGATGACGGACTGGAATAGAGCGCCCTTGTTGCAGTCCGTGGCGAGAGGAGCGAAACAAGTCACCAACAGGATCGATTTGCACAACCAAGTCTGGTCGGTGACGCTAGTCCATTCAGCGATCCTCAATCCAAACTTCACTTGATTTTTGTATGAACTCGTGAGACCCCCTCTCAGCGCCATTCAAAAAGCGACCACCAAGGACAGCCCACACACACTGTGTCGCCAGAGCGTAGTTGCCTTCACGCACGCTCGCCCTCCTGTCCTGCATCGCTGCGAAACGCAAGGTGTTGTTGCTTGGAGCGGCAGTCGATGACGCGCTTGCATGCTTTGTCACAAAGACGCCGCATCGTCCTCTTTCTTGCCGATCCAATTTCTCACTTGGCTTCACTAGAGTAGTCAATTTTGCCTTGGTTTTTCTAGAGTAGTCACGCTCTAGTGGATGATGATACCGGGAAGTCACTTGAAGTTCACTCCTGTCAAAACCGGCACAAACAGAATCGAGCACCAAGCACCAAGAGCTCCTTCTCCTCCTCCTCCATCGCCGCCGTCGCCATGCTGTCGCTGCGCCGCCTCGCGCTGCCCACCCGTCTGAGTCAGCGTCGCCTGCTGAGCATCGCGCGCACGACATCGCCCGAGACCATCGCGGCGCTCAAGGATCTGCTCGGCGACCGCCTCTCGACCGCCAACGCCGTCCGTGTGGTGCGTGCTGCTGCTGCTGCGGGGAGCGATCTTTAGGCTACGAGTGCTCTTCCATACTGACCGCATACTATACCTACACGACGAGCAGCAACACGGGACGGACGAGTCGTACCACGCGGTGGCGCCGCCGGACGCCGTGGCGTTCGTGGAGACCACGGAGGAGGTGTCCAAGGTCGTCAAGATCTGCGCGGCGGCACAAACGCCCGTCATCCCCTTCGGCGCAGGTGCGCTTCATGCATACAGAGGCTTGTCTAGTGATAGTGACGGTGGGTCAGGACACTGATCTGGTTGATTGCAACGATGATGATGATGATGACGGATGCAGGATCGTCGCTGGAAGGACACATCTCGGCGACGTTCGGCGGCGTCTCCATCGACCTCACGGGCATGAACAAGATCCTCACGGTGCGTAATGGAGAGTTCTTGAAGATGTGCTTGAGTGGATAATGGAGGAAGAAGCTGACGCTCTTGTGTGCTTACAACAGGTCGAGCCGGAGAACATGAGCTGCCGCGTGGAGGCGGGCGTGACGCGCGAGCAGCTGAACGTGGACCTGCGCGCCACGGGACTCTTCTTCCCCGTGGACCCGGGCGCCAACGCGACGCTCGGCGGCATGGTCTCGACGAACGCGTCGGGCACCACCACTGTCCGGTGCGATGTGATGCGATGTGATGCAGGCATTGGCAGGTTGCTGATACTGTGATCATGTCGCTCACAATGTGCCTGTGGCGGCATCACTGCGACGAGAACAGATACGGCAACATGAAGACGAACGTGATGGGACTGACTGCCGTGATGCCTGACGGCCGTATCATCAAGACCGGATCCAAGTACGTCTTCGTGGAGCAATGCTCCTGCTTCGCAGCGATCTAACTCCATCACTTGTTCCCACGCTCTTGCTGTGCGCAGAGCCCGCAAGTCGTCGGCTGGCTACGACCTCACGCGCCTTCTGATCGGATCGGAGGGAACGCTCGGCATCGTCACGGAGGCGGAGCTGCGTCTGTACGGCATCCCGGAGACCGAGAAGACGATGATCTGCTCGTTCCCGTCGATCAAGAACGCGGTGGACACGTGCGCGACGGTGATGCAGATGGGCATTCCGGTCGCGCGCATGGAGCTCATGGACGAGAACGCCGTGCAGGCGATCAACAAGTACTCGAAGCTCAACAACCCGGTTCAGCCGTCGCTGATCATCGAGCACCACGGCACGCAGAGCGAGATCGAAGAGCAGAGCGCGGTCGTGCAGGAGATCGCGACGGATTTTGAGGCGCAGGGCATCGAGCTCGCGACGTCGGCGGACGAGCGCAAGAAGCTCTGGAGCGGCCGTCACTCGGCGTGGTACGCCACGATGGTACGTTCGGCGCTTGTGCTGCTGTGAGCATGTGCGAGCGGCGTCTAACACGTGTTTCGTGGTGGAAACAGTCGCAGATGCCTGGCAGCCGTGGACTCTCGACCGACGTGTGCGTGCCGATGTCGAAGCTGACGGACGTGATCGTTGAGACGCAGGAAGATCTGCGCAACTCCAAGCTGTTCGGCACGATCGTCGGGTGCGTTTTGTCAGCCTGTCATTGTTGCTGCAGGATCGCGATGGCGTCTAACTCGATGTGCTGCACGCGCTCCCCAACCTTCACAGACACGTCGGCGATGGCAACTTCCACGTGATGATCCCGTTCTTCAGCAGCGACGAGGCGCTGATGGCGCAGGTGAAGCAGTTCTCGGACCGCCTGGTGATGCGCGCGCTGCGAGCAGAAGGCACGTGCACGGGCGAGCACGGCGTGGGCAACGGCAAGATGAACTACCTGCAGATCGAGCACGGCGACAGCGTCGGCGTGATGCTGTCGATCAAGAACGCGATCGACCCGCTCAACATCATGAACCCGGGGAAGATCTTCTTCGGCAACGCGCACGCCGCCAAGAAGACGTACGAGAGCTAGAGCTGCCAGCACGTGTGCGTGTGAGAGGGAGAGTGTGTTGGTGCGAGTCCGTTGGGGAGTTGGGACTTGCTCCGGTGTGTTGCAGTGTTTAGGAATGGAGCCATGAAGATGTCGAACATTGTCATGAAGCAACAGCAACGCCGTCAATCAATGTCCTGGTACCTTCTCGATCATGCTCAACACATCCCTTGCTTCAAGCCGTCGTCGTCGTCACTACGATTTGCATCGCGCGTGTCTGTAGCACCGCCGGTCGTGTAAACAGCGTCGACTTCAAGCTGCCGGTGTCGGTGCCGTCCATGAGAGGGAGACCGAGGTCTCGTGGACGCCCAAGGTCTCACTTGCCTGCGCGGTCTCCGCTGTCTGCTGGCAGTTCACTTGCGAATCCGCCATCCAGCCGACACCCGAACCTGGAGTCCACGCACACCACCGACACTTTCTCCTCCTCCTTCCTCCTCTCCAAGCCATGACGTCGACACTCGATGCGGAGCGCGCCAAGAGCGGACTCTCGGCGCGCGAGATCACGTACGTGCTCCACAAGGGCCGCGCGCACGCCGAGAAGCTCGAGCGCCTCGAGGCGCTGCTCGTCGCCGACCCGGTCTTCAACCACGAGGCGATCAACTACCTGCCGCGCGCCGAGCAGTACAAGCGCGCGATGCAGATGTCGGGGCGCGTCGAGGTCATCGCGCGCCGCAACAAGCTCAGCGAGGAGGACACGGAGCAGCTGCGCCTGGTCTTCCAGAGCATGACGGGCTGCGCCGCATCTACGACGCTGCACACGCTCATGTTCACTAAGAACCTCGGACTGCTCTTCACGGACGAGCAGCAGGCGGAGTGGATGCGGCTCGCGAAGGAGTGGAAGATGATCGGGTGCTACGCGCAGACCGAGCTCGGTCACGGCTCGAACGTGCGCGGCCTCGAGACCACGGCCACGTTCCTCCCGGACACGGACGAGTTTGAGATCCACTCGCCCACGCTCAGCTCCATCAAGTGGTGGCCGGGAGCGCTCGCGCGCACCGCCAACTTCGGCATCGTGTATGCGCGTCTCATCCTGCACGGTAAGGACTACGGTGTGCACAACTTCATGGTGCAGCTGCGCGACCTGGAGACGCACGAGCCGCGCGCGGGGTGCACGATGGGAGACATCGGGCCGAAGATCGGCTTCCACAACGTCGACAACGGCTACTGCAAGTTCGATCGCGTGCGCATCCCGCGTGCGAACATGGCGATGCGCACTGTCAAGGTCGACCGGCAGGGCCGGTTCTCCAAGAACGAGGGCGTGCCGCACGAGGTCCTCTACTTCACGATGCTACAGACGCGCATGGGCTTCGTGCGCTCCACCGGTCTGGGACTCGGCAAGGGAGCGACGATCGCGATCCGCTACTCTGCGGTCCGCGAGCAGGGCTACGACGCGAACGAACCGGAGAGCAACAAGGAGCTCAAGGTGCTCGACTACCAGACGCAGCAGTACAGACTCTTCCCATTACTCGCTGCGGCGTACGCTATCACGCTCACGGGGAATGGCGTGGACGAGTTCACGACCGAGCTCTCGCAGCAGATGCAGCGAGGCGACACGAGCATGCTCAACGTCGGCCACGCCATCAGCTGCGGCTTGAAGGTGCTCACGACGGACATCGCGAGCGCCGGACTCGAGACTTGTCGTCGGGTGCGTTTGCCGGATCGTCAAGCAGTGTCTCGACACAAACTTTGGCCGTTCTCGGTGTCGTGGCTGATCTCTTGTCTGTGTGCTGCTGTGTGCGTGTTCAGGCGTGCGGGGGCCACGGGTACCTGCTCTCCAGTGGTGCGTTCGCTGAGTGGTAGAGCTCTCACTGGCACTTGACCTTGGATGAGATGCTGACACCGCGTGCTCGTTCCGACAGGCATCCCGGTACAACCACATCCCCTCCTCCTCTCATTAACGAGAGGCTCGCTGGTGCTCACCGTTCCTCTTCTTGTGCCGCGCAGGTTCTCCTGGGCGATCTCGTCCAGACCGTGACGGCCGAGGGCGAGAACTACGTGCTCGCGCAGCAGGTGAGTCTGCTCACACATCGCATGCTCCCACCTGACCGCCGCACTCACTCTCCGCTCTCCTTCCCTCGACAGACCGCCCGCGCGCTGCTCAAGGTGCTCGCTGCGTTCCGAGCCGGCCGTCCACTCCCCGACTCGATGAAGTACATCGCCGGCATCGACCAGGCGTCGCCCATCCCGTACGCGCGCTCGCAGCAGCAGTGGCTCGAGCCGGCGACGTACGTGAGCGCGTTCCAGCAGCGCTTCCTGCACCAGCTGCGCGCGCTGGAGCACAAGGTGGCGTCGAGCGCGTCCGCCGTCGCCGGCATCCAGGACCACTCCGTGGCGAGCTACAAGCTCTCGATGGCATACAGCCGCCTGCTGCTCGTGAGCAGCTTCGCGGACGCCGTGCGGTCGCGCGCGAGCGTGAGCCGCGCGGTCGACGAGGTCTCCCCGGTGCTGCTGTCGGCGCTGCGCGTGCTGAGCCACCTCTTCGCGCTGACGCAGCTGGAGGGCGACGCCGGCGAGTTCATGGAGAGCGGCGCCGTGCTGCCGGCGGAGCTGCCGCTGATCCGCGCGAACGTGGAGGCGCTGCTCGTGCAGGTGCGGCCGCACGCGGTGGTGCTCGTGGACGGCTTCAACTTCTCCGACCACGCGCTGCACACGACGCTCGGGCGCTACGACGGACGCCCGTACGAGGCGTTGTACGCGTCCGTGCAGCACGACCCGGTGAACCACGGCTCGGACAAGGTGGCGCTGCACGAGCTGCTGCTGCCGATCCGCGAGGAGATCGCGCGAGGCAACGGCGGGCGCTCACGGCTGTAGGTGTTCAAACAGTCTTCAGAGCTCGCGTCGCTTGTGAAGACCCCGCGGGACCTCGCGCCGTCCAGCGACATCGCCAAGCTCTTCGATTAGCCAGCGCGCGTGCGCTCGTGCGCATGCTTGTCGGCGATACTCACTATCCACTCACTATCCAACCTACACACTCGACGCCTCCGCCC